>JAAAKB020000013.1:1281240-1291260 GCA_010014835.2 Apostichopus leukothele | reverse complement strand
CCTAGTTTCGAATGAGGTGTAACAGAAGTGTTAGACACCACCATCGATCCCAGAAAATACACACACAGCTTGCTACCCTCGGTAGTTAGACACTAGTGTACAGTCAGTACATACAGCTGCAGTCAATACCCACAGCACAGTGTACAAATGATACAGGGATAGACATCCCAGGTCCAGCTAAAGATAACAAGGTATCACGTTTCATTACTGTCTACATTTTGTAGCGACAAGAGAAAAACTCCACTTGCCAGCGACGGAAAGTTAACTTTTTAAAGATGGCGACACGCTGTTTGGGGCGAGTCTTCAATGCCTTTAATGTTAATATCAAACTTTCATGACAACTGTTGACAGGAAAAAAAAAGAAAAAAAAAAGACATCATTTAGCCTTACCGAGTTTCGCATCCAAGCAGCTTTCTGAAAAGATGATATCGTCTACTGCCACCACTCCTGAACGTCTGCCACCTTCTAGTGTTGCTAAGATCAAAGGCTGTCAAATGGAAGCAAACCCATGTCTATCAATTATTTCCGAAGTGGACACAGGGGACGAAATTCCAATTTCCTTCATTTATGACAGGATTCGTGGATGTAACTTTTAAACGTAAATACATGGCACGTTCTTCTGTTAGTACTTAGTTGGAGAAGGGCCATCAAGTCATCACGCATTATAACATACTCTCTGCATCTCGAACCAGCCCCCTAAAGAGGTCTGTTTGTTCCAACTTTATTTTGTTCTTTTCAGAAAATTTGTACAGTAACTTCAAGTTATATTCACAAAAACGCAAATTCTTCATTAGCAAATATATAATGAAAACACTAAACTTAGAAATAGACAAATGCAATAAATATATTCTGCTACTAAGTTGAAAAGAAAGAGGAGAGCCTTAAGAAAACTACTGAGAGCGTGTGTCAAAGGTTGCCCAGGTACAGACAAAACCACATATCTGGTAGGATTGGAAAACAACAGAAAAACGAAAAAGGAAAGAAAAAGAAAGGTTACATAACTACAATGACATCCATTTATAAATACTGTCCGCTGAACAGATATTAATGTTGGTGTAATCTGTTCTCCTGGTCTACCCTACACATTGCTCTATCTAGTACAGGGTTAGCCCGTTTTGGCTTTAATAATTATTAAATATAATAATCAGCAGTTATTTTTACGACGCTTAAGCGACGACAAATTTGGGAGAAGCCAGCAAGGGCTTATGGATTACAACCTACACGTCGAGTGGATTCCAATTTCAACATTTTAACTCAAGTTTGGAATCTTTTCAAATTAGAAAGTCATTTCAGATGGGAAAACCATAGATTGCTCTTGGATGAAAAACGCACTTTACTATGACCCGGCCGGGTATCGAACCTGGAACCTCCTGATTGCTAAGCCTCATTGCTTCAAATGCCACCGCCTGTATCCACTCGGCCACCTTGGTAGCTTTGATATGGCAAGATATGCTTTAATTGGTACGAGATACAAGATAAACATTACTATAAAGGAACCCTTGTAGTTTCCATTTATCCAATGCTTGACTCTATTATTATGATATATTGCAACTGTAATCCAAAGACAAATTTTGGAGTTACTAAAATGAGTTTAATTATTATTTTTGGTAGAACTGATTGTAAGAAAATTTGTAACAACGTACGTGTAACGAACCAAGACCTGACTCTTCTCGGTCCAGCATGTCTAAGTCCACTTTCTTTACCGATAGATAATGCCCGCTGGATACATGCCTTGCAACGTGGATGGAAGCAGATCCATCATAAACATGACCTACAATCGACGACAAGTTGAAAAATGTATTTATAGGGACTGATTGGCTGTCCAGCAAAAAGCATTTTCAAAAAGTAAGATATAGTAGGAATGAAAATGTCCAAAAAACAAAGGACAAAAGTGGGGCTAAAACAGACAGGTAACACATTAGTCATACTCAAACAAGAACAAAATGGGAATATTATTAAGCACAAACTTATTTTGAGATGGCGCAAAAAGCAAAACCTACCATGCTTGGTTGTGTGATAAATATTTACAATGTATATTTTGGGAACAAGTGGGAAAAAGTAAGATAGCAATGACAATGTAGGAAAGATTAGGATTACTGCCTATTGATTGTTAGTAGAGAACTGTGATGAAAGCAAACTCATATTCCTTCAACCAGCACTTATTAGACGGACCTGTAGCGATTAGATTAAAATGAGGCAAAACAAAGGTTCCTCCCCCTCACCTTCTCCTCCTTGTTATACAGTATGAAGTTTACAGCTTTCTATCACCAGAATAAACACTTATATAATTACACTATAAATATATAGTCTTAAATCTGTTTGGCAAGTTGACATTAATTTGGTAAATATTTTACTCATACCTACTGACTTCTATTCATATTGTTGCATGTAATATGAGGGGTGCTGCAGCCCTCTGAAAAAACGGTGATAATTTGTTTTGAAAAGTAAAAAAAGAAAAACGACTTTGTTCTGAAAAATAACCCGGACACTCTGTTCTGGTATTACAGGCATTTTCAAACACTTATGCAACCTAACCTAACAATCCTACCTAAATTGCTTTAAACACTGGTAATATACTTACATATTAGGCCAAGAATTTGGTAATCACTTGCTACTGGTTTAAGATCTTGGCCTTCCATTATTGAGATTGTAGAAAAATGAGGATCATCTACAGGTAAAACCTTGAAAGGAATAACACAATATAACAATAACACTACGATAAGAATAGCTAATACCTGACAAGTGACATTAGGTGGCTGTCCAATTTACTGTTTCAACTCATTTTGGATGTCTTTTTATGGAAGATCATTTCAGATGCGAAAACCGTGGATTTCCCTGGATGAAAAGCCACCTTACTTAAGCCAGCGAGGGGTTGAACCAGCGACCTCTCGGATGCTGGGTTTCATTGCTTGTAGTGCCACTGCCTTTATCCATGAGAGCATAGTACTGGTCAGGAGATATATGGTTACTTTACTACAATATGGTTACCAAATTACATCATGTTGCAATCTTGCAATCTAATTTTGTATAATGTGGTAAAATTTAAGAACATACTACCTACTTTTTACCTCAATCAGCCTTGATGTGTTAATACTCCTTACAACATGCACAGTATGCGATGTTACTTCATCAGAGTAAAATGATTTAAGAGAATGTTACGTTACGTACCTGTGATTTACCCTCTGTTGGTTTTTGAGTAGCTGTTAAATTGTCTAACTCCTCACTGCTACCAGAGTAACCAATGCGAGATGTCTTGAGGCAGCAACATGGCTAAAATATTAGATAGCAATTAAAGGAGCATATATTTATCTCTGAAAATTTATCAATTAATGTCTTCAAGCTATAACAATAGTAACGAAATTATGAAATGTAGATACATAAGGGCTCTTTACATAAAATAATATTTCAAAGCAGTTTACAAGGAAATAGAGACCACAATGACTTTAATGTCAACCCCATCAATCAGACCCTAATGCAGTCCCCCTTCATCCCTCTTCTTCAGTTGTTAAACAAAAATGATAGTTTACCAGTCACCACAAACCTTACATCGAGACATAAAATGACATCCATAAAATGTTAAGACTTTTTCTTTCTTAAAGGAGACACAAATCCAATCATCTTCATAGGAATAATAATAATTGAGATAACTGTGATATACAAGTACCCCTTACAGCTGAGATAACTCCTATGCCATTTGATAGATATGACAGGGTTAGCATTCCTTCAATCAGAAGGCTGAAGACTTGAGCAAGTCTTAACTTGACCTCATTAAAGCCACGTATGTATTTTAGATCCTCCTGCAAACAGGAACTCGCGAAGAAGCCTTCATTGGCTTATCAAAGCCGCAAACTGACCGAAGTCAGTCTCTTACATTCATATTTTAACATCCATGACTATGAATTGTCAATTGTCAAGAACTCTGTAACTGGACAACATACATTAATCTTGGAGTGACTCGAACTCCAGACCTTATGATTGAAAGGCACCGGCGTTAACCACTGAGCTAACACTCCCTGAGCTAACACCCACTGAGCTAACACTCCCACGTATGTTTCTATTTTCTATGTTTTTACTTAGTTTAGTTTTGACTTTCTAAAATAGCGATGGGTTTTTGCAAAAGCTGAAATCTAAAACATTGAAGACAATAACATGGCCTAATGGTGGCATTAGTTTCGGCATCAACAACAGCATATGTTCACCTTGATTATTTGAAAAGAAAAACAAGAAAGGAAGTAATAGGGTTTCAGATGAGAGTGGCACCATGACATCACAGATTTACAAATTGAGAGCCTTCAGACACAATTTTGAGACAAGGGTATCTTCAAAATGGAGAAAGATTTTTGGGGGACTGTTTTGGGGGAGTTGTTCATAACAAAAATCTCTGTCATATAAGATGCTGGTTGGGTTTATTTATGTATTCTCTACTACGAGAAAGTTCACAGTATCAACTCTACAGGTGAAGTCTACTTAAAGAAAGTTCAAGATCCCTTGGACAGCATTCAATTAAGTAAATTTTTGTTTTTGCATAGCTAAAAATGCTACATAATTGGTTTTGTATAGCAATTGACCAAATTTGTGTAGCAATTTTCGTCTGGCAATAGAATTGCACATTTTGCGACTGTAAACAAACTCCAAGTACACACACTCACATTATTACACTATATATACATTTTGACAATTGCATCGCAAGTGCGGAGAAACGCGACGCATTTTGCGATGCGATACCTGCTAAATCGAACGCAGCCGTTGGACAGCATTGACCAATCAACTGAGCAGCCAGAAATTTATATTAATTGAACTACATACAGACTTGAAAGAGCAAAGAATTCTCCTTTCATAGTTTCCAGTCAGTTTTCTGTTGTTCAATTACTCATATAATTATACACAGACTTATCAGACAAAAATTCATTTTTGTGCCTCATCATATTCCATTTTGTAATTGAACAACTGCTCAACCATCATCTCATGGGACACATATGGCCTCCACACTAGATGTTGGCTTTTATAACCTTTCTCTAGAGGCTTTGGAGGGTCTTTATACTACTGAGTAAATGGCAAATTGGATTAATTAGACAACATGACTCACATTTTTGAAAACCATCTGAACTTGTGTAGTGAATTCTGGAAAGGCTACCAACCTGTCAGTTAGGAAAAAGGAGACACCATTATATATTAAACATATGAAGTGAGAAATATCCTGAAAAGAATATATTTGCATCCTCTTGTTTAATATAAGGGTTTGCTTTCTTTCCTACATGGATGATCCATAGATAGCTAAATTAATTAGAACAATGTCTTCTTTCAATCTTTTCTTGTCTTGAATTATCTCCCCATTGTGCAAGTACAAATTCCCCCATAGCAGCTCCACCAAAAATTCTCCTTCAAATTAAATATATACATGTATACTAATATTGATGTACATGTAACATATATAACTGACTTACATCAGATAACAATTGTCATGCACGGAAGTTATAAACTAATAAAATTCTTCATTATGTAGTTTACAAATCGACTTGATGAATAGTGACAATGAATGTTACTGTACTTGTTGATAATCGCTGGTGGCAATTCACAAATAGGATTGAACTGAACGATTAAGTTTAGAAGCCATTTTCTTTTGATGAATTTTTATGGAATCATGGCACAACAAGTAAATAAACCATCATATCCACTGTGTGAACAGTGATTATCTTCATTTAGCTAAAAATGACATCATAACATCAGTTTCTTAACTCACATGAAGTTGTATTACTAAAAATAACTTTTTACTCATGTCAAATATAATCAGAGTAACCAACATTCTGTATTTATTAACCAGTGAAGACAAGGCATATATCCCTAATGGTAGTCTGGTCATCTGAGACAACCAGATTTCTGTTCATACAACCAATCAGCTGTAGAGGTTGTCTGGTGGACTACCAATTGTTTACATCAAATTCAGATTGATTGTAACTACATACCTGTACTCAAATATTGAAAATATGTAAAATGATAAATTGGTATCACCTTAAAGCTGGTTTTCTATTGACCAAACCACACATCTCCCCTGCAGTGTACATATTGGTCATTGTTATTTTGTAATATTTTTTGGGAAAACCAAACTTCTTGTTAGGACAACCAATAAGTAAGGCATGGTTGTCTGAAGGACAACCAGAAAAAAAAGAATTCCTTAAAATTTGGCCCAGGTTCTTGGAAGAGCCTCATTGACTTCATGTTCAAAAGCTTTTGTCAGCTGTTTTGCAACCGTTATTGCCCAGAAATTCTTGCAGCATGGGTTTCTTTTCTAATACTCTTAACTAGTCTGAGAATAATGCATATAGACTCTTCTTCAACATTTAAGCATTGCTTAACACTCATCATGTCAATACAATTCAATCAAACCCTGGCAATAGGTTAAGAAAGGAAACACAATGTAGCTCCATTAAAATTTGACTTTTAGCAGCTGTAAACTGCTGACTTGTAGGTACTGCTTAGCTTCTTTTGTTAATTACATTGATGCATTACATTTCAAATTTAAGTAGGCTAATCCCTGGGGATTAATATCTCCCAAATAATTGAAAATTAACCTAATTCAGTAAGAAAGAAGACTACCACTTATTGTAAAGTATAGCATTATTTAATGTGGCCATTTCTGTGTCTGCACTTTTGAATAACTGTGCTTGATATACCACACTAGGGAACAAGTTAGTTATTTAAAATTTGAGTAGCATTTTTGAAAGCTCTAAACTTTGTCTCTTATTTGGTTCCAGTGTACAAACACACTGCTTTTCATCTCTGCACTAGTATAGCAACTTTGCTCTGCAAATTTTGCCGAGCATTTTACTTTGCGTTACATGATAATTATTCCATGAATGTATAGAAATTACACTCGTCTAGAGCTAGGATGTTCATTCCATGAATTGAAAGAAGACAAAAATCCTCAGTCACACCATTCAATATCTTTGCGACATAGCATAGCAGGATTTTGACTCTAGGATAAAAGCCTGTAGTAGATCTTGACTTGTAAGTAAACAATATGCCACGGATTGTGCTACTACTCCAATCCAATAAAAAACTTCTTATCACAGTAGAACAGGGCTTTATATAGGCAGCCAGCCGACTGTTGCAAGGCTGGTTTCGCAAAATGATGGCCTATTTTTCCAGGCACCGCTTGCAAAATATATATGAAGCCGTTCAAAGTTTTCTCAAGTTTTCAGTATGTGTACGCAAATATACAGAGTTACAGAAATGAGACAACAATGTCAATGTTGTTGTTGTTGTTTTTTTTTGTTTTTTGTTTTACTTTCCCTAATATTACCAAACAAATCTCATATCGACAAACTAAACAGCTTGCATTTTACCCTCTGATACCTCAAGAAAGGCAAAGTTTCTAAAGGGGGACTTGTCTCCTTAACCCCCACAAGGGCCCCAGGGCAGGCCCCTTCACCCCTGCCTTGAGGGATGATCACTTCACGATCGCAATGATGGTTTCATGTTGCCCCAAAAAGGTAGGACACCCACTTTTAAAATTTGGACACCCACATCTACCATTTCTGCCTCAACCCCTGCAGTAGAATGCGTCCAATCTGTTTTGAAAGTGTTCATTTGAAGATTGATTGCAGTTAGACAGAGCTGTTGCAGAATAGACCACTGTTTTAATGTACTGTTATGGGTCATGGCTAGAGACACCCATATTTCAAAAGGCAAAAATGCTCAAATTTTTCATAAGCCTGCTAGTGTTATCAGCAATGAATACTATTTCAACAGTTGCTTGTTTGAATCCCTCGTTTTGCTTAAAGTGCTCTAAGGAGCAAAAAAGTTAAAAACTGTAAGATTTGATCTTTCTATTTATTTGTTATGTTTATATGCACCCGATTGGGATAGTCAGTATCTTACCTAATTGAATTTTCTTCATGATTTTCTTTCAGGAAAGTGTATACATTCTCAAACAACTCTACAAAAGAATGGATCCTGCTGTCATGAAGACGATCGGCGAGGCAAAAGGAGAAGTGAAACTCTCTTTCAAATATAACGAGAAGCGTGGTGCACTCCTTGTGAAAGTTGTCTGCGCTAGAGACCTCAGTGCCAAAGATCTACGGGGGAATACCATTGATCCATATGTAAAGGTAAATTAGTGCCGAATTAATTTCATGAAAAAAAAACTTTTATCAACAACACTGTAAGGTGACCATATTCTAATTACATGTAATAGGATACTTCAGTTCATTGCCTAGTGTTAAGACAGCTCTGTTGTAATTGATGGCATGATTTACAAGGATTTGCTTCTAAGAAAGGAGCAAATTACACATATTTGAGTCGAAACTAACTTACTTTGAGTAAGAACACTGTCCTTCATCCAGAATGATTTGTTGTAGTAACAATTTGGCAAAATGGAAAAGTGAGTTACTAAAATATCAATTGGTTGTATAAGTGATTAATATGTAGTTGGTTTTTTTTTTTTGGCTTTGTTAGGTAAAAGGTGAACTTTAATCTTTAAAATATAGTTGTTCCTCTCTCCACCTCTTAACCCTGATACATAACTGCATGTCTATACCAACACTGTTGCCAGGACTTGCGAATTGTGGCAATACTGGGTGAGAACCACTATCCTCCAGCCCTTGCACAGAAACTTCCACAATCTTAATTACAATATACCTTCAGATGGAGTTGATACCAGATTCTAACCACGAGGGAACCAAATCGACTCGATTTGCCAGGAAAACACTTCAACCGATATACAATGAGATCTTTACATTTAAGGTGACACCCGAGGAGCTTGTGGAGTCTATCTTCAGGGCTCAAGTCCTGAGCCGTGACCCCATGGGTAAGGATGATTTCCTGGGTGAAAGAATCATCAGATTCTCTGAGATGAACTTGGCTGAAACATGGACAAGTTGGTTTGAACTGCAACCAGAGGTAAATATGCTCACTTCTCCAGCAATTAAATAATTCCTGTTATGAAGCACACACTTTCTTACCAAAGTGATCATAGGCAGTAGTTGATGTTAAGCATGTGGGCACCTCCCTCATTGCCATGCATCCCTCCCATAAGACCCTCCATCCAACCAACCTTCCCATGCAAGCCAAAATCATTTGCAAACATTTGATCTTCATGTGGGATTTCCAAGTTCTTTAAAATTTCACATAAAATATTATGCATAATTGATGTGTATCTTTCCTTATTTCTACTTAGACTGATCTCAATATCAGAGGGGACCTTGAAGTATCCTTATCGTACAAGCTTCCAGATACTTTGATCGTGACTGTCCATAGCGCTACTGATCTATTAAGTAGAGATGTGAATAGACCTCCAAACCCTTACGTTAAGGTCATCGTTTCTGGCATACCTAAGGGGGCAGAGACGCAAGTCCAAAGGAAAACGTTGTCTCCAGTTTGGGAACAAATTTTTGAATACACACTGGCTAAGGAAGAGCTTGTGGACAGGTTAGCAATACCATTGTCGTATTCTGCTTATCAACAAATATATAGCTTTCCCAGAGGTGTGATATATTTGGATAGAAAATTGGATAAAGAATGACCAGTTGTAAGAATTTATTGCCAAAAAGTATTTTGTTGAGAAATGAAACGTATGTCGCAGGAGTGACAGGGAAATTGCTTTCAAAATCATGATTAGTTTGGAAGTATTTATTTCTGCTGTTTTCCATTGACGTACACAAACTCATCTTGACTGGAGCAAACTAGTGTACAAGGAGTAGCAAAGAATCAGGTCACATATGTTTATAACTTATTTTATTTGCAGGTGACAGAGGGGAAAGTGTGGGAAAAAGATAGTCTGAGGGTACAGAGATTTGAAATGTAACCTTGTAGTTGCATTTTGTTTGGGAAATATTTGGTAACAGTGTTGACTCACTCTATTATGATGGATGTGGTATTAATATAAAGTTTCATGATATATCCACATCCAAGGTGAGTGACAGTCCTTCTTACCTCCCCCATCCCAACCCACCCCCAGTCCTCCAGATTTACTTGTTCAAAACTCTGCCTTCTTTTAGTTCAGATACGTCCTGTTTTATGTGA
>JAAAKB020000013.1:1240644-1255248 GCA_010014835.2 Apostichopus leukothele | reverse complement strand
CTGTACAAACGATACAGCGATGTACATATCAGGTCAAGCTAAAGATAACCATGTATCATTTTCATTACTGTCTGCATTTTGTAGCGACATGCAGAAAACTTCACTTGCAAGCAACGGAAAGATAACTTTTTCAGAGCGGGGCACGCGGTTTGGGGCGAGTCTTCAATGCCTTTAAATGAGAGTCAGTTGTTCAGAGTGCTCCCCTTGAGATATTTATATGACTGTCCAACGTGTGTTGTGCAGCACTGATGTGATATGATGTTGCAAACCACCTTCACATCCAGTTTAATCTACATAGCATGGCTTAAAAAAATGATTTCAAGGAGTCCTTTCAAGCGGTAGCCTAGCACAATAGATTTATGTGAAGAAACCCTCAACTTAGGTCTAGAAAGTATACAACAGTTTTAGGTCAAATTTGCCATGGTAAATAATGAAATTTACCTCTAATCTGAAGTACATAAAGTCAATATTGTCGGCACCATAGGTTATGCCTATCCATGATATCATTACTCAGCCTACGTACATTACATGCGCATGTATACCACATATGCCTAGGCTCTTTTTCTTTCTGCCCTTTCTCCCAATTGTTATTGGCCCGTGATAGTGACACATACAATGATACAGTACAGGCCTACTGTACAACTGCGTGTTATCCTATGCTGCAAATCGTGCTCCACTCGTCTACTTTGTGAACCGGGAAGTGCTCATAAATACCGTGATTTTGAAGCCACGAACGACGGAAACTAAACCAAAAATAACTGCGATATCTTTAAATAATGTGAAGACTTTACGTTGCAAACCATTCCTTGATTGAACCATACTTACTATAAAATTGGAAGAAATAAGGCGTTCACTAAGTATGTATTTGTCGATCCTGCGATACTTCCAACGACACGACGGTCGGGTCAACTCGTTCATTATCGGCAACAACCGAACACTCATAATACGGGGTGTGTTCATTTTTAACATCCGGGCTATAGCTGTATGCAAACCAAACACGTCTGATCCCAGCAGGTTGTTATCGTATACTTTTATCCCAAAATTTTAAAATTGCTCCGTTTTAGCTTTCGATTACAAATCTCGAACGCAAATTTCAGACAGATAGTTGGATTTGGGAATTTGGAAATTGTTATTCCCGTTTCATTTCAGCCTTATATTTGAATTTTGTGTTAGAAAAACTGGAGAAGAGTTCAAATTGACGTAATGGGTGTTTTTAGAAAGTTGTCGCAACAAATTTGAGAGGCCATGATTTGATTGTCTTCAAGTATTCGCTTCACCACAGGATACATGATCTGACACAACGAAAGCAAAACTCGAAGTGTGAATCATATTTGATCATCATGTTGACGGTTGTGTTTATAAAGGGATTAGATCAATGATGAAATCCAGAGTTGTTCTGAATTATACATGGCATCCCCTTACTCCACCCAACCCTCCAGGACCCCTTTGTTTTTATTAAAGAATTGTGGGAAGGGGCGGGGAAGGAGAATTTATAAAGGGACTTTCATCCAAGTGATAACATTTTACAATATACAGGGAAAGGCCCATGTTCATCCACCAAGCCCCCGATTGGAAACATTTTTCAGGTTGTAAGTTTACAGCTTTGTCACAGATAAAACAGTATGAAGTTCGAAATAAAGTGTCGAAATTTGAACTTGTTCCTTTTGATTCGACTTTTTATAACGAAAAACTTACAAACAGAATGCAGAATTTGAGTAATATATAGTAGTTGAAATGTGAGCACTGAATAACGTGACCGAGGCTTACGTTAACTGAATAATTCATCGCAGCAGTATGATAACAACTACGTATATATAAAATTTACTCACCAAAGGTTTGTAAGGTACAAATCACTGTACAATCCAACCTCAATTCTCCGGTTTCTGATTTGGTTATCGTTTGTCAGACATTATAAAGAGAACGCAACAATCCTAAAATGGATCCAGTCATTTATACCCGACACTCAGCTAAAAATAGAACTCACGAAAATCTATTGTTTCATAAATGTTGCAATCCTGAATATGTTAAATTGGAATACATTCCTTTTAGCCTTATTTTTGTATAATTTTCTACTCTAAGAAAACAAATCGACAAATTAAAACAAAAAACACATTTTTTGTTAAACGCTAGTGGGGAAATATTATGGTAGAGCGAAACTTGGTTCGAATTTTGTCAAATGAAAACTTGTGAAAATGTAAGTGGGCCTGACGTTTCGATCCTAGCAGGATTAGTGAAAACTTGAAAGTTTATGTCTCCCTCTATCCCTTCCTCTTTTACGGTATAACCTATTTTTAGTAACCACTTGTCGGAATATTTAAACTGACTTCGGTCATCCGTTTAGTGTCACACAGCGCTAACACTCCTTGCAGCTATCTCGCTACACATCGCACGCACCAGTATTACTAACGGACGTTCAATCTAGTACTATAGTAGTGGAACTTAACAAGTTTCTCTTCCAAAGAACTAAGCAGTTTACGACCTAATCACGGATCATCTATTAGGAGCTTAAAGTCAGGTAAATGATTTTAGTTTACTATTACTAATACTTTAATCTGTTTATAGCCTAAAGTTTGTCCTTTTTCAAACGGAGTAATGCTAATAAGTTTTATAGAGTTCTAACTTTAGCCTTTAGGGCACTGCCTTGCACCTTCACTACAGTAGGCCATAGTCCAAATGTTAGTATACGTAACGTGATGATAATACAACACAGTATTGAGATCTATCCCATCCCCTCTACCGGGCCTAGGTTCACCTTTCCAATTCCTCGCTAAGAGCACAGGCATGAAGTTCTCCTACTTGAGTCTTCACAGAAAGATTACTAACTGTTTCTATTTACTAGCCTAATCGTAATACATCATAATAATGTACTTTTCCAAGTTTATAACTAATTAGTCCCAGCGGCAATAGAACTAGCAGAAGGAATACACTTTGACCTCCACAGTAACTTTCTACAACAGAAACCTTACACCTGTCTGTGCATCTAATGTCTATCTACACCGATCTCTGTCAAGAAAGTAACCTTCAGTATGATGTCATAGATGATATCACAGTGTTATTTCTCAGTAACCCTGCCTTTGTTTCTTAGGAGAGAATGTAAACAAGAGGAGAGAGTAGGCTAAACTTCCTGTCTGGCCCATGCTTGGGCCTTACCAAAAGTATTTTAAGTTGTATACTCTTATTTTAATTAAGTCAGTAGTAGTAGTTCATAGCAACATGTAATTGGTGACATGTAGTTTTGCAGTAGTTTAAAAGTAGTTTTGCAGTAGTTTTAAAGTAGTTAATAGTGTAGCCAGCAAACTTTAATATATAAATCATGGAGTCACCAACTTTAAATACACAGTTGCATCTCTTTTTCTTTGTTTGCTCACACACCATTGTGACAAATTGGTGGAGGAGCCTGCTGTGACAAATTGACAATATACATTGTTACTGTGCCGTAATCTTGGCTGAAATGTGGGCGGTTCAAATAAATGAAATGAAAAAATGAAAGAATTAGAACTTAGGCTATGTATTAAACGCGAAATGCCCAAACCCTATATAGTAAAAGGCAGTATGTTTAGCATGACTGACTTTTCAAACAAATATCAGCATTATTAGCCTAAATTTTCTTAATATAGGCCGCCTTAAGTTAGGCTAGTCTGGCTGTTATTGTAAGGCCTAATTTATTTAAGTTTTTACGAATGAATTAGTTCGCAGGTACTCGAAAGTGATGTTAGTATTAAACACAAAGCCTGTCATAATTAATATCATATTTAAAGGTACTGTAGGCAATAGGCATAAGTCCTGTTGACAGTTCCTAACTTTATAATAAAACCACAACATAGCATTTAAACATAACAGTAACAACAGCTGAACCATAAGTACTGTCATAATTTACAAGCTATATGGTTTATTGAGAATTTGCTACTTTATGTTCACTTTGTAAAAGATTATTTATCTATAACAAAAATGTCTCCAAACTTAAATAACATTTAGGACAAAAAAAAGAGATTTACAAATTTTCCATAGCAAAAATAGGCAGATTAGGGAATATTTATATTAGGCAAGCCCAACTAACTGAGCTGTTAACTGCTGCAGAACACGATGGCATGAGTATTTAACACAACTATTTTCTCATCTATAGAGAAAAGTGCATTCTCTCAACATTCCTAAATCCTGTCATAGATGAAAACAAAATGTCCAGTTCTGATTGCAATGCAGAATTTTTTAAATTTTGCCAGGAGGCTAGCACATTAAATTGGGAAACTGTGAGAGCTCGCCTTTTAAAGACCAGAAGAGTTGGCAAGTATGTACTAAAGTAGGGTTGACAAATTTTCCAAACCTCTACCGACAAACTCTGTATAAATATGCTACTGTGCTAAACCTACTTGTTAGCCAAGAATGAACGATGCTACTTCTCAACTGACTTTCTGATTATACGACATCACAAACTGCAGCATTGGGCAGTTTCGTCAAAATCTTACTGGCAGTCGGGCATCCCAAGTAGGATCTCAATGACATATATATACATGTACAAAACAGAACATGTACTTTTCCAAAACAACAGTGAAATTTAAAAGAAAAAACATCAAATTTTGGCATTCCTCATCAACAAATGGAAACATTGCACACTCTTATCGACCGTGTACAGTAGCTTTCAGATTATGAAAGCAAATTGCAGTGGGAGAGATTGATTTATTCTCACTCGTTAGTTAGAGCTTGTTGTACAGTATATTGTAGAGTTCCAGACTTAACCTTCACACCCGTCACACTGGTTTACTATAATATGCAAATTTACCATATCATTGAGAGGGCCATTGATTTACATTTCCCGTACACCATCCAGTACGCCCAATCGTATTCTGGGCCTTAAACTTTATCTGTAAGAATCAAGACTTTCCAAATTCCCAGAGTTGTCTTTACCTTTTACATAACAGCCTGTCTACAGTACTTTACTTTGGAACTTTTGTCATAATTGGACAGTCATGGGATATAAAGGTGGCGAGTACTACACTTGAGTTAAATTGTAGGAGTTGCCAGAACTTAGGCATGTCTGTCATGAAACTGATGTTCAACAACAAACCCTTTTTTTAAAACACGAAATGAATAAATGAGCATGGAATGTAACTGTTCTATGAAGTTAGTGAAAAACAAGCACACATGACAAAATTCACACGTACTTGCTATATATACAAAGAGAGAACATATCACACAGTGAATTACCATTGTGATTGGTTGTTGACAAAAATCAGCTCTTTAATAAATTCAATATCAGCATGTTTCAAATTTGCTGAGCCACTGTTTTTATCAAAGATAACATATTAGCCTAGCTGTGAAATGTTTGTTATGAAAGTCTTGGTGTTCTTGTGCACAGTAGTTCTAGTATTAAGGTAGTACTAAAGCAGAGGGATTCAACTCATCGCCCTTTAAGTCACTCGCCAAACTGTCTGATGTAGGGCATTAAAGTGCACCAAAGACAAACATTTGCTCATCAGGCATGTTGTCAAGGCCTTCTGTTGTAATACAAAGTATATACAGGTTTCAGAATTTGTATAACATTTTTCCAAAAGTGAAAGGATCCACTGTTCTTCCTTATTGTTATTACTAAATAGAGCTACAGAAAGAAAAAACTTGTTTAATAAGAGAAACAGTTAGATTTCGGAATGTTCACCACATATATTGCTGTTTACTCCAAATTAAACGACTGATTTAAAATATACCACACATTACAAGTTCACATTTTAGGGTCAAACTGGAAACCTTTACTACACATTGGCCAGTTAAACTAAATTAATAAAATCATGACAGTACTGTATGTATCACCCTTTAACATGTCCTGTTGTGAAGAATGACTTTTAAATAACAACTGCACAGCACTGGCATGCACAAGTGAGCTGCCACACTGGTGACAGATTGGAGCCATTGTGTGCCACTGATGGCACTGCAGAGTGTCACTGCAGTGTGTCACTGCATGACACTGCACAGTGTCATAGGGAAGACATTCCATGGGGTCTCTAATATGACACTGGCAGTACACATGTGCATGCATGTGAAGCACCTGTGGTTGACCTCAGTAGGTCAGACTCCTGTGGGGGAACTAGTAACTCCACCCTGTTTTGATTAAGAATGACTGTCATATCTGAACTGTCCCTACTCATGTACTGTACATGTGTGAGAAACTTCCATGAGCATACTGTGAAGTTGTTGTCTTTGTTAAGCGTATGCTGTTGTTTGCAGACAACTATTAGGGTCTGAATTCTGTATCTTTTATCTTCAAAAGTGATTTGTTGCTACACGGCCACAGCCTAGGTAATATATCGAGCAGGTCTTGTACTTGTGGTGTTGTTTCATTTAAAGTGGTAGTGATAGCCCACCGTAAATAGATCACTGTGTTTTGTGTTGATCTCTCTGTGTGACAACTGGTGTACATAATAACCTTGTATGTAAATATGGACTTTGGGCATATTATTGTGCTCATGAAGTTTGTAAGGCAGTGCTATGGGAAGCAGTCAATTTTACAGACTGCTTTCATACTGTACTGTACTACTTACTAGGAACTTTATATGAACTATCTGAAATTTTTGGTGAGAATGAAAAACATCAGGCAAACAACAGGAAACAATTCAAAGGGCATGGGTGGGTTAGAATTTGTAGATTACTTATTTATTTATTTAATAGATACAGATGTCTCTGAATAATGCTGGTTATGTAAGTTGTGCACATTAGTAACATCACCATGCAATACAATCCACATGTACTGTAAGTATGAGTTCCATAGCTCTTAGTCAAAACACTCAAAGTCATGAGGCTCACCAAATTACACATCTGTCGTTTGACTGGTCTACATAGCCCAAGATATTTCTTATCAATCTTTACTTTATGGAATTGTTATAATTTGGTACTGTTCTGACTTGGTGTTACCTCATGGTTTGTCATTATAGCGTATACCACATGGTTCTGTATCATAGTAGTACCATGGCATAGATGGAGCTAACCTCCTTTTTTTGGTTTGTTTTTGTTTTTGGCAAGCTTATGGTAAGAGGTTGACTTTTCTCTTCATTCTTGCACTGCTATCATGCATGTTACACTATTCCATCAAGAAGTGATTAATTGCCCACAGGTGCAGCAGGTAACCAAAGTTGGTGTTATTCACACCCACTACCTTCAAGTTGATTTAATACCACCGCCCAGTGATATGTACAGTAACATCGAAATGATAAATATCTCCAGGTAACTCAGCCTTACCTCGCCCTTTGCCCTTAGATACCATGAAAAACAGCTTGTTAGAGTAAACTCAAATATTTATACAGCTCAACTTAAATGTACATAGAAACATAACTAAGTGACGACAATACACACACACCACACCACACACATTGTAGATCTCTTGTATACCTGACTCTACACTAACTACCTGTCTGTGGTGATACTGTAGGCTACTGTTTGCAAGTTCAGTACTTCCTCTTACAGATTCTGTTTAAATTTCTTTGATAAAAGGCCTATATATGTACAGTACTATTACTACTGTACATGTCTACCCAAGCAGTATAAGGTAAGAGGTTAGCCAAAAACTACACCAAGCCATAGAAGAACTGATTTTGATAAACTGGTGATGCATGAAAAGCCCACAATGGCTTTCAATGTCCATACAGATTACTGTTTTTACCACTTCTGTACCTGAGTGCAAATAACAGACTTTGTTGAAATCTTCCCTTCCTGGAAACTAAAACTTTTCAAGGCTCTTTGTCATTACTTGGCAGGCCTGATTAAATATATTATCCATGTATGTTGTTGTTGAAATTAAAGTCCTTTAATAACCGTTTCAAAGTTATTCCCCACATCATCATATGGCCATACATAATAGTTGAAATTGCAGTTGGCTGGGGTATGAGAAGCTTGTTCAAAACCTTGTACAGTATGGTTTTAAGTTGACCAATTTCCCTGTTATTTTCAAATAATATGAGGTCGACTGGTGGAGTAAGTCATTTGATGATATAAAGTCAGACATGGCAGTCAAGAGAATGTTGCTCTTGAAGTCAAAAATGTTATTTTAAAAACTGTGGAGAGAAGAAGACTATTAGAAACTTTATATCCTGGTAACCAAGTCAACTAAAACAAATAGAATGTTAATAGGTTTCACTTACCCTTATCTCAGAACTTGTTTTGCCTATCAACCGGCCTAAGCTCTAACTTACTGTAACTTCACAACTGTACTGGACATATTGCAATATAAGTATAGAACTGAAAGTGACCTGTGTGGCTGATTCAAAATGGAAAGCAAATTTCTCTGTTCGAAACTGCTCCGTTAAGGGCCTTTCTTGTTTGACATGTGTTTACATGGAAAATGTATGTAGTTGAGCTAGATTAATACTTAAATGCAGTAATATCATAGGCCTTCATCGCATTGCAAGTTATTTGTGATTCTAACAGTTTCCCTTTAAGATATATGTATACATAGAAAAGTAACTAGTGTAAAAGTGCATGCATGCATGCAGTTTGTTTCCGGGTAGTTGCTAGGGTGTTACCATAATAGTGAGTAGCACAGTAAGTGTAAATATTGTTTTGTTGTTATGAGGTTTCTATACACGTATTACACAATGCTGTAATTACTTCACTCCTCGCTTACCTGTCTCCTCACAACCTTAGCACCATCTTAACACAAGAAAAGTCAAAGAAGATACAAACTTGTCGCCGAGTTCTTTCAAATGTCTTGCATTAACATGTACATTACTACTGTATGACCATTACAAAGCTATAGACTTGTAAAATTCAAGACACACATAGTTCATTAATTTCCCACCAAATGTTAGAAAACCAAAACCTGCACTTTAATTTGTAAACTTTTATTTGCTTCAGCAGAGTAATGGTTTGCAAAAGTTTGTTTGTTGTAAACTAGTTTCTCAGAAATATCCAATAGCTGCCTGGAAATAACAAACCAGTCACACGATAGGATTTGGTCTGGAATGACGGAACAGGTTTGTGGGACCGAGTAAACAACAACAAACTTACTGTAGCCTAACTAGTTAATCTGCTTCCTGCAAAAATCATGACTCCCCAAAAAATATACTGTGGGAATTTGTTAAATTGTATGAGTGGTAGTCTATATACCTTGAAAGAGATTTTCCGGTACTTGTTGGCATTTTGGAGGGAGGGAAGGGAAGTCAGTGTAGGAGGTTGTGGTTTAATAAACCAGCAGTTCATAAATATGGTTATGATCTGCAGATGCTTGGTCAAGTTCTAGAAAAATCTTTCCAACCTTAGTATGTAATTTATACAGTATTTTCAATCTGGTTAGGGGTAAACTTATATGAATATCCCAAGTACTCCTTATTTTTACATAATTTATCTTTATATCTTTCTAAATGGGGCTCTCCAATTGTGAACAAAGTCAACAGAGGGCACTGTCATAGAGGTCCTATCTGTTTCCATGGTAATTGTTATGAGTTTTAGTGCCAGAAACATCAGCAGTACCATGGCAGTAACATGCTTTTGATCACTCGGAGTGTGTGTTGAAATTGCTGGTCTGTAAATATTAAAGAAGAAATCATCTGAAATATGAGTCCGAAGTCATACATTTTCATATAACAGTTTTACGCACCTTGACTGTGTTTTCGAAAACATGTTTCTTGTTCGGTGAAACTATACTAGGAGAACCTTAAACCTAGCCAATCACCCAACGCATATGCGTATTTCTTGCGAGCGTAATTGTGTTACTCTGATTCAGAGATTTTTGAAACCCTAATTGTGATCAGGCCCATGAACATCTGTATGACAGCACCTATTGGGGAAATGCTGCCAGAGAGCTCCATTATTCCATCTGCTGTGTATGTATGGTAGAAAGCAGCCACAGTACTTAGATAAGCTGTGAAATGTGAATTGATTCATTAACTGTATTTTTTTTTTCGTTTTACATATTCACAGGACAGAAATCACTAAACTCCCAACCAAAATGGCCTCCATAAGAAAGAAGCTTGTCATCGTAGGAGATGGTGCTTGTGGTAAAACCTGTCTACTCATCGTCTTCAGTAAGGACCAGTTCCCAGAAGTCTACGTACCAACTGTGTTCGAGAACTATGTGGCTGATATAGAAGTTGATGGCAAACAGGTACAGTAGTACACTGGTGATCCAGTGGTTTTATTCATATCAATAGTTTTTATAAGGATTAGAACATTTCTCTCAGTTGCACCGTACTTAAAATAGGGTTCTGTTCAAAGGTCAAGTTAGCTATAACTAAACAAGGAAAACCTCCAAGATGTCTTCCCCTACGAGATATTTAATTAGTGGGTCGTTAAAGATTCCGTTGCATTCTGGAAACTTCATCATCGATAAAGTTTTTTATTATCAGCACACAACTGGAATTTTTGTAAATGTGGGACCTGTCTGTCTGGAGTATTTGACATCAAAGTTGACCTCACATTAAAGGGAGGTGAATAAAATGGATTGTGAAAAGGCAGTTTTAGTATCAGTTCAATATCAAATATTAATGAAAGTCCTTTGCAAACAGCTGGCATAGGGAAATGTCATTATTTTGATAATGGGGTAAACTAGAAATGATAATCTCCATGGTAACCATGTCCCACCACCAAGTCCTGCATGGTACTGCTGCTTTGAACACAAAGCCTTATGGTTAAAATCAGCTTACAGTGTGGTGCACATGTAGGATGTACAATGTAACCATTGACGGCGCTTCTCTTCCTTGTGTGAGGGTTCATTGCCTGAAAATTACAAGATCTGGATATCTACAGAGTGAATGAAAGTTTTTCAATCTTTCACTTCCGATACGGTACACATTTACAAGTACTGCATACCCCGATGAACTGTGTATGTATCCTGCTCTGGTATTCACACTATTTGTTTGCAAATTCCAATTTAAGAATCACACAGTTATCTAATAGAGATATTCTTTTATTTCATCTGTGTACTTTAAACACTACAATAAGTCACACGCCTGAGATTCACAAATAACTAGACCTCACTTCCTGAGGCCTCTTTCTGTATAGTTGGGTGGCTGTGAATTTGTTGACGATGAGTCAGTGTTTTCCAAATAATCCCAGGTTGTATTTTAACCTGGCTTGCCAGAACACAATTGACATATTACACAGCAGAAGGTATTCTGCCCTTTTATGGCAATCTGCCTATTTATTGACGGTGACATAGTAAATAACCTCATTGTGAATACAATGCCACTGGGTTACCATAGAAGCGTTGTAGAGTATTGTTGTACACAAACAGTGTCACAACTCATGCTTGGATGGGGGAAAGTGAATATATAGCCATAAAGACAAAAATATATCCCTTTTGTGATGTTTTATTGTATTTCTATGCCCAGGAATGTGTCATTAATAATGAAAAGTGACAGGGTACAGTGGTTGTTGCTATGAAACACTGTTATGTAAGGAAGTGGATTTAGGTTAACAGGAAAGATATTACAAGAGATTAGTGATGAATACTTAATCAGCTGGGATTTAAAAAAAATTCTTTTCTTTTTATTCCTCTCAAACTCCATTTTGAAATTGCTGTATCAGAGGAAAAAAATTGATTCCTGTCTGTCAAAACAATAGTAGTGATTTATTTAGGAAAGGATTTGAAACATGGATTTCCTTTTCATTGGATTTATTTTACAAAATGACAAGTTATTTCAAAGTTTGCCAATCCATCCAACTTATTACTAATTGATCTACAGATGAAATAATTTTACGGATGTAATATTTAAAGAAAACTTTCATATCAGAATTTCAATAACTTACTACCTGTAAGTTGTTTTGTTATATTAATCAGGATTTCAGACCATTGTGAGGCATGATCATAGATTTCATAATTTATATTAATTATGAAACCTTTAAATGTAGAACAAGGTTTGTTTACCTGTCAACCCTCAATCACATTTCATCTTGTTCACTTAGTGTAAACTGAAACGGTAACTGGTTCAGGCAATGTGAATCTTCAGCTCTGTACTATTTTGTTACAGACTGAATCAGCATTTATTCTAATGGCTAGATGTAAAAAATCCTTTCAATTAAATGTCCCTTGTCAAAGTTGTCATGTCTTTTTTTTCTTCTTATTTTCAGGTTGAATTAGCATTGTGGGACACAGCCGGACAGGAAGACTACGACAGACTGCGACCGTTGTCATATCCAGACACAGATGTTATCCTCATGTGTTTCTCAATAGACAACCCAGACAGTTTAGAAAACATCCCAGAAAAATGGACCCCAGAGGTAAGCAATTGCAAAGTTTTGAATGGTAACAAAAATCTTAGAATGTTCATGCCCCATTACACACTGTTAGTTGGTAACATTTGTTTGCATGGGATTAGAAGATATTTGAATCTATATCTCACAAGTTTCTTGGAAAAGAATTAGAAGAATATGAACAGGAAGAACATTTGTCAGTTTAGGAGTTTGAATGGATGAAAGAATAAAAGAATGATTGGATGGATGGATGGAAGAATGATTGAATGGATGCATGAATGAATGGAAATTAGATGAATGAAAGAATGGATGGATGAAGAATGGATGGATGGGTGAATGAATGGATGGGTGAATGAAGAAATGATTGGATGAATGAAAAAATGGATGGATGAATGATTGGATGAATGGATGGATGGATGGATGATGAAACAATGATTGGATGAATGAATGATAGAATGAATTGATGGGTGGATGAATGAATTATTGAATGGATGGATGGATGAATGAAGGAATGTTTGGATGAATGAAAGAATGGATGGATGAATTGATGTATGAATGAATGGATGAACGAATGAATGGATGAATTAATGAAAGATTGGATGAAGTATAGCTTGAACACAGTAGCATTAATTACAACAAGCAGTTATGGTGGTTTTATCCAACAAAGATGTTGAGGAAGTAATCAACTAAGTGATAAATAACGTCGGTACAGCATGGGTAGGGTACCTGACTAAGATACAAAGATCACTGATGATCATAGGGTGTGTATTTAACTCCAAAGGTCAATTAGTTTAGTCTCAACACCCTGCCTGTCATCAGTGAATAGCTTTAACTAATGGCTGGCTGGTGTACATATATATCTGCATCTAGAGACAAGTGTGTTCATATACATTATGTACATTATGAATTGAAATGAAAACTCTACATTACTGTTTGTTCTGTAGTCCTTAGATAATCAGAGCTCTGTTCTTCAAACAAATTCTGTGAGCTTAGTCGAACATCAAGGAGTGTGTTTCTGTTTGACTTTCGTTTTTGATGAGTTATTTCTGCTGCTACCCATAGAAAGTTGGCCAAACACATGTATGCTTAAAGTCCCAGTGAACAATTTACTATTAAAAACAGGACATAAAGTCCCATGTGGCATGTTATTGGAAAGTAAAATGGTCATCTGCTTCACTCCAAAGGATCAGGATGTACTACCTACAGTATTGGCATCAAACAATTGTAAAGCATATAAGATTATTGAGGTATCCACTATCCTGTATTTATGGTAAATCGTAGCGTTTAACTGGTTCTTTATCAAGGAGTTTATCGAAACGTACTGGGACACCAAGTCATGGTCATATAGTTTTGGAACAACTGTCAATTTGCTGCACTGGTACACAAAACCCCACATGGCTTAAATAGCATGTTCTATCACAAAAAATGTGAAGTATCAAATAATTTCCATAGCATTTGTCTGTTACCTTTAAAGGAAATTATTTGTGTGAATTGAAACTGGTAGCATGCAAACCTGAAAGCTTCAACAATACTATCTGAACTACAGTACTGTGTAATTTGCTATGGGTAACTAAGGCTGAATGTTTGATTTTTTCGCCCCTGTATAATACAGTAGGTGGTAGAAACGTTAGAAACATTAATGTTTGGTTGACATTGGTGTTTGCAGTCTCTGCTGCATTCCACTCTTACCTGTCTTTTCCCTACAATCACACTCTCCCATCTACCTGGTTCCAGCCCTGCAAAACCAATTAAATTAATACTCTCTTCTCTTCCCTTTGTCATGTAGGTGAGACATTTCTGCCCAAACGTTCCAATTATCCTCGTCGGCAACAAGAAGGATCTCCGTCACGATCCAGGCACAATCAACGAACTACGTAACATGAAACAGATTCCAGTAAACCCAGAGGAAGGCAAGAGCATGGCCGAACAAATCAATGCATACGCCTACCTAGAGTGCTCGGCAAAGAGCAACGAGGGGGTCCGAGAAGTCTTTGAGATGGCAACAAGAGCAGCATTGCAGAAGAGAAAGAGCCACCGTAGGAGGATTTGCAAGATTCTTTAGAGCATATAAATGAAGGACTAAGCATTTAAAGAACAGAAACTTCCTATTTATGATGTGGCTTTAGTATAACACAAAGCACTGAAAAGGGCATCGGTGCCAGGTGATGTTATTGCTCGAAGAAGAATACATTTGGTAAAAACCAAAGAAAGGACAAGAGCAGAATAAAGAAGCACAAGGAATGAAGAGTGTGTGTGGGGGAGGGAGGGGCGAGGGAGGGGGATTGAGCAATTGTAGCACTTATGGAATAATGTCCTATTTTCTGTTGAAACATGATTCAATTATGAGATGATTCTCGGTTGCTCATTGATCTGGGTGAGAGCAGTCACTCGAGCAGTTTTGAGGTTGAGTTCTCGCTGATGAAACAGGGAGAG
>JAAAKB020000013.1:1229887-1240544 GCA_010014835.2 Apostichopus leukothele | reverse complement strand
AGTAAATATCCCCTCATAAAAGTTTTAATAGAGGGGTGGGGGGGGGCAGGGGGAGGTGGGTTAAATTTATTCAAAGGTCATATTATTCTATTGTGAACTTCTCATCCCAGGGAAGATTCCATTGAATTGGGGGGAAGGGAGCCTGAACTAGGTCAGAGGTCATGGTACTCTATTTGCGATTAAATATCCCTGGATGAACATGTTTAAGTGTTCTCATATATGTTTTAATGGGTAATTAATTGAACAGTGTGATAATAACTTTATAGATTTAATATATCCTTCGTTTAAACAGGGTTATGTATGTAGCTGGAAGGATGTGATCTCATCTTGTCCATGACAAGACCTAGAAGTAACCTTAAACCTTCAGCAACATTTGATATGCCTGGATCGATTTATTAGGTGTTGCAATATCATAGTATTATATAGCAACATAAGTTCATGAGGTCTGCAGGCCACAGGGTGCAACCATACACAGGAAGGGCATCAGGATATTGTCCAAGTGTTCCAAAGTTCTCCTGCCTGCAATAAAATGATGGTGACATATTTTGTGGTTCTCTCTGACTCTCTTCCTTGGTGATAGGCGATGACCTTTAGCCTCTTTGTGGACAGTTTTACTCTACAGTCCTCACCCTATTAACACATTCAAACAATAATAACATTAGTACTTCATAGATTTCCTTGGTTGAACCAGGGAGTTGTTATGGAACAACTCCCTGGTTGAACCTCTGGACTGATGTGATGGATAAATCTAGTTTTTAAATCAGAAAATAAAAGAACAAGGTTATGGGATGGAAGGGGACAATTGAGGGTGAAACTGGGGGGAGGGGATTTGGGGGGGGGGGGATCCAACTGGTATGAAGCCAAACATATTAAGCTCTGAGTTATAATTTCTCTATTGAAATGAACAGATATATGCTTGAGTGTATTTCTATATGATATTTCTGATTATGGATTTACTATGCATATTAATATATATCATCACAATAATTTTAAAAACGCTATTTACATAACGTTTATTCTTTGTTCAGTTTTCTATAAATATCCTTTTTTTTTCATGTTACTTTACAGGAAACCAGAGAAGGGTATCAAATTTCTGGTGGAAAACAAATTCTTAGACAACTCTCCCAACGAAGTGGCCAAATTCTTGCTAACTCATTCCGGTTTCTGCAAACAGAAGATCGGAGAATATCTGGGAAATTTACAGAAAGATTTCAACATGATGGTCTTAGAGTAAGTAAATCTATTCTGATCTGAGATATGGAATCCCTGATCGCCTTTAATTCACAAGCAGTCTAAGTAAAGGGAGGAGGGTGGAGGGAGGAGGTGAGGGGGGTTGGAGGTGAGGGAGTGGGATTGGTTTGAGATATGAGGAGGAGGGAGTGGTGAGGACGAAACTGTCAGATCTTGACACAGGGCTATCATTTCAGATGGGACAGAAAGTGGTCATTGAGAGTCTGTTATAAAATTTGAATATTCAGCACAAACAAAGCAAGTTGCTATGACTATTTTGTGAATATGAATATACTCATAATGCAAATACATTAATTTTTGATAAAGAGTGCTATACTGTTATCAGTTGATTTGTGCTTCTAAGTACCATTTACCTTGGACCTGATGGTAAATACGCTATTGTGGTATAACCACGAAAGGAAGTAAAGGCTTTTAGGCCTTCACCGTTAGTGGTACCGAGGAAGGATTTCAGGAAATGAATCAAGTTGTATCAGGGCTATTGCGTGTCGGGGTATTAGCATCAAACCACGCACAAAGTTGTCGGATTAGTCGGAAACCTTTTTTTTTGCGACATTGCCTACGTAGTTACTACGGTCTGTTTGTCTTTTCACTCTCCCCTGATCCTCATTAAACACTGGTTTGTCCTGTTGTTGATTGTGATCGATCCAAAAATATGCTGAGTGGGAGGTTTTTCATTCCAAGAATACATTGTCATTTGACATTTTGGAATAACTTACGTACGATACGGTATGCTATGCATTCACAGAAATAGCTGTTTACTTCCCAGTCATTAAAGGAACAAAGTATTTGGTGAGACTGAACGAATCCATGACATGACCATACCAACATCCAGTGAAGACCGTCCTGCCCAGTTTACAGGTCACCATCTAAAATTGATGCCAAGATTGCCACAAAATCATGAATATCTTATGAATTAGATATTCCTAAAACAGTAATAATTCCTTCAAAGTTGTTGATGGAACAGTTTTTGTGTTTATATTATATTACCAAAAGGATTGCAAATGCCTCCCGCAAACAACACACACAATGTACATAATATATTACTATTGATTACTTAATACAATGATTATAGTCTAACTTTAGTTATATATAGTTTAATTATAAAATCTGACATCGTTAAGTGTTTTCACTTCCTCCATGATGTAGGGCATGCATTGTCTAAAGCTTTCCCTTTCTATAGTCCTGTCTTTTAAGTCTCAAAGGATTCTTCCTATTTATGATAGTTCCTCCTTATAGTAGTTACAGACTTTGTGAATCGATGAGTTTTCCATCAGAAGGGGGAAGCCTTGATGAGACATCCTGCTTTGCGTGCAGTCTAATTGGCCTCAATCCCTTTCTTGGCAAAAGTTTATGTCCTCAGTCATGTCAACTCCTGTTGTTACCTTTGTATCTACAGCTTCTTATTTTGTTTCCCGAAAGGTGAAAATATGTAGTCACTCTTACAGACCTTTGCATGATTGTGAGGGGGACAGCGGATTGCAAAGTCGGCAACGACTATAACGCCGATCGCAAAGTCGGTAATTACTGTTACGGTTTATAGGTTGGTCCGACAGGGCAGCATACAGAAACGCGTTGTACTCAAAGCCGAAGCCAATTAATTAGGTCACACATCCGGAGTCTATGATAAGTTCTTCAATACCGCCCTCATTAACATTTGAGGAAACATTTCATACTGTAGTTTTGATTGATATGTATTTCATTCGAATACAATCAACACACTCACCTAAGACCTAGTTATTATACAGAGATTGGGTTAGATTTAGGTGGATGGTTTCAGGGTTCACAATGTAAACTGGAACAGAGCACAGCAACAAGAGTGTCCGACTGACCTGTAGATGTAACATAGCATCATTCTGAGCTCAAAAACATTGCTCATTGGTTGAGGTTGTCTGGCAATCTATTGGCTGCCAAGTAGGCAAATTCTGAGGGGGGCAACAAAATAATTGACAAAAACTGTGCAATAACATTGAGCATTAAATCCTGTATGGATGGTGCTAGCATTGCAGTTGCACAAAAACAAATATACAATACAATACAAACAAAATTATTTCAGTTAATATGTTTGTGCTATAAGGTAGATCATACAAAACCACTGGAGCATGGAATACTCATTAATGCCAGTCAACTTTCTTCTCTGGTAACCAATGAATCCACACACACACACATACACACTAAACCTATCCTTCCTGAATAGTCTGCAAGGGTGATTAAGATAGATTTATCTTTCAAAAACAAGATGCAATTATAACCTCAATTAACCCTGTTAACAACAGGCTGATTCCTTGGGGCTGATTGATGGCTGCATTTTGATTGGCAAACCAGGTGATATTTTACAAATATTCCCTGCACAATATTTTTATTTTTCTGTTTGTTTTTCTTTTCTCAGATGCTATGTGGCAGAAATGAACTTCAAAGGTCTTCCCGTAGATGAGGCCCTGAGGAAGTTTCAGTCAACTTTCAGGATGCCAGGAGAGGCTCAAAAAATTGAACGATTGGTGGAGGTGAGAAAATTGTTAGACACTTGAAGGAAGAGATACTGCACCGAATGATGAGAATCGGCAAAGAGTAAAATTCGGCATAGAGATGCTTAACCTCAGAAAAAATTGCCCTTCAACAAATCATTCTGTGATTGAGTTTCCTTTCACGGAAAGGAAAATGAAAGTCAGGAAGTGTTAAACAGACGACATTTCGTCATTAATGATCATTAGATATAAAAACGGGTTGGCTTCTCAATGTGGGCAAAATGGAAAATGAGACTACTCTTGGCTTAGATGTAGATCCCACTTCTGACACCGCATGTGACGAAAATGATTGGCACTTGCCAACGTCACTTGGGGTCTTGAACTGGTTTAATACTGGACACTTGACCTGTATAATTGTGCTTGTATGGCAGAAAGTATTGTTTCACTCATCTCCATTTAGAGAGGTGTAAGTGTAATGGGGGGGGGGGGGTGCTAAAGGTATAATATACAGTGAAAGAGACAAGTTTATTTGATAAGCACAGCTCTGTAACTATTGAAATGTTGCATTGGAAGTGAAGGATTGCTATATAAGTATGTCTTCCGGGGGGCTAAATTGATCAAGGTAAAAATCTTAATCAGTGAAGGTGACTAGAACAGATGACAGAGGAAAATGAATGAGTATTTAGTTATATCATATGTAGCGTCCAGGGAAACACAAGAGAGAGACCAATTATAAATGGATATTAGTTAGCGGATCAATCTCTGACTTTTGGAATGGATCAAGTTTATGTTATTCTCTGTCATCATAAAAAAAAAGTGGGATTTATTCGTAAGATCTGTTAAAATAAGTTGTAAGAGACGAACAGTTTCAAAACAGTGTGTATGTATATATATGTCAGTGGTTTGTATATGTGAATAATTTGCAATAGTGAACATTTATAGTTTTTCTTTTTGAAGTTATCATGTAATAAGTACCTCTGATAGGACATTAACGTAAATTCTTGCAAAATCAATTGAAGAAACTTCTTGGTGATTATCACGTGAGCGGAAATTTAGTCATTCCATTATGGCTAATTTATTGAAAATCGTGCGACCAATTTTTATTGAATTGTGAAATGAGGCATTATTTACTCTTCTCGATGTATTCAGAACTTACAGAGATCAAGTTATTTCTTCAACAAAGTGTTGATAAAGCAGATTCAACGCGTAATGTGCAAACTAGTATTAAAC
Source organism: Apostichopus leukothele (assembly GCA_010014835.2). Lineage (NCBI taxonomy): Eukaryota > Metazoa > Echinodermata > Holothuroidea > Aspidochirotida > Stichopodidae > Apostichopus > Apostichopus leukothele. Next base: position 1,235,601 of record JAAAKB020000013.1, on the reverse strand, counting down.
ACAGTCGCAATAGCTATGGAAGAAACATTGTGTCTTGTTGTGGGAAGTGTTGGGTGTTTGCCTAGAGTCAAATCAAAAGTTGTTTCTACATCGTTTATTCGGAAACTTGACATAATTGTCTTTTGTAGTAGCTCTCGCTTTTGTTTGAAAGTTTGAAAACGTCGAAATTCCATCATGATTAGGGGATTTTATTATAACCTCTGATTTGACACGCTATATGAAGTACTTACAGTTTCAGTTCATATTTATCTGATACTAGCGATGAGTGAAAAATATTGCATGATCTCAAACCATGCATGCTCACCATAGGATTCTGCGGGTTTCGAAATTCATGTTACTTTCCATTTTACAAAAATTGTGAAGTTTTTTCCTTGTAAAGAATTCTATACCATTTCCTGGAATTTAATGAAGATACAAAAGGAAGGGAATATATTTATGAACAATATTTGTGAAAATGGTAAAGTGAAAATTTATGTGAGACATAAATACATTTACCCTGGGTTTTTTTCTTTGGGGGAGGGGGGTACGTAGAAAATCGCTGCAGTGCATGTGATGTCATGTCATATTATATAATGGTTACATAAAAGTGACTAGCCCGTGTCGTTACTGACGGACAGTGATTTGACCTTTCACCTGTATTCCTTGATATCCCACACAGGCTTTCTCTCAGCGGTACTGCGTGTGCAATACAGACGCCATCAGGAATTTCCGCAGCGCGGACACGTTCTTCATCCTGGCTTTTGCTATAATCATGCTGAACACCGACCTCCACAGTCCAAATGTTAAAGCAGAAAGGAGAATGAAGCTAGATGATTTTATTAAAAATTTATCTGGTAAGTATCAGGCAGTAGTTGTTTGACCAGTCAACATTCCAGCCAACTCAACCAGTAATCTATGCTTCTCACCGTCCGTTCAATAGTTCATCAAAATTTTGAATTTCATGAAACGATAACGTCAAACTCTTTCTAAATCATTGTCCAACATTTTGTTTCTCTTTCGCCTCGACAATATGCCCAACCTTTCTCTTCCATAGTGTTTTATCGACTTCCTCAGATTCTCAGATTTTACCCTAATTAATTTCCACGCATCTTTGTCTCGTCTGTTGAAGTGATTTATGATAAAATTTACCCTCTGTGGTTTAGCGACTTTTGCTCTCTAATAACCATCTTTTCATCGTTGCTGCTGGAGTATACGGTGTCTTTTACATTACCGTCTTCCGGCAGCGTGGTCCGGTTTTGAAGATCTCAAAGAGGATACAATTCCATGTATTAACGAGGCCATTCCATCTCTTTGGCAATAAATAGGTTGTTGGAAAGGGTCATAATTGACCAATCAGGGACAGGTATTGTCTTTGATGATCTTTATAGGATGCTCTGGAAGGACAAATAGTTCCTTCAGTAGAGTTAATGGGTTCTCTGTCCGTAGCGATGATAACGAAGTCTGCCCTCAGACAGGTTTCGACTTGCTAATCTCTTTGACAGTGCCTGCTACATTAAAATCTGTGGAATGAAAAAAATAGTATAAATTACCTTTATGTGTGACAGACATATGAGGCACTTCCCTGGTTTGGATATTCATAAATGAACTAGTTACTCATCTCAAACAGAACTGAAGGTAGGCACACTACAGCCAGAGTGCGACAGTTGTGTTGAGACATGTAAGTGGTGATATTAGGAGAGGAATGGGAGCAGATTGAAGGAAGAGTTCTACTAGTTGTTTCGTAGTGAACAATCCTGGTGGCTCAAAGATAACCTAAACATGAAAAAATAAAAAAACAGTAACACTTTCAATATTCTTGATGCAGGAAAAATGTTAGTATTATCTTTCACCAGAATTCTACATAGATAAGGTCTCTTTCTCCTTTTGTGGTGTTATTTTACTTTAATACCCCTAGGTAGCCATGTCTTTGCCACCAACCAATGGCTCGATAGCTTAGACAGTGTTAAGCGCTGGGCTTGTAACCCAGAAGTCACCGATTCCAATTCCGTTCTATCCAAGAGTTTCTCTGCTCTTTTCCATTATTTATAATTTCCCTGTCAGTTTTCCCTGTTTATTTCTTTTATTTATGTAACTACATTATCGATGTTTCTGTTTTTCAGGTATCGACGATAACTGTGATGTGGATAGGGAATACCTAGAGGGAATTTATATGCGGATCAAACAGAAACCTTATCAACCTGCTGAGGATCACACCAACACCGTCATCAGACTAGAGAGAAGTGTCATCGGAGAGAGACCGGTAGGTTGAAACAGCAGTGTGCCTCCTGCAAAGGGCTACACTCATACATACAACATAGTATTAGTCATCATTAACTGTTTGATTTATTATGTAGCTGGGAAATATTTATTACGACCAGGTGTAAGAAAGTCTGTGGTGCAATCATTTTTAATACAATGGCAAAGCTATCAATTTCAAGTTGTTGGAATCTTGGTTTAACCAATCATCATATTGGTATCATACACCTACATTGTGCTAGTGGTCACTCTATAGTTGACAAAAAAAACAAAAGAACACCGGTGTAAGTACAGCCATTGGTCATATCGCCCTGCCACACTGCACCTTAAGCGTAAGTGGTACCTGTACTGCATGGTGTTGGTGCAACAAATGTCATATTGACCTACCGCACTGGACCTTTAAGCGTTAGTGGTACCTGTACTACAAATGTTGGTGCAACAACATGTCATATCGCCCTACCACACCGGACCTTAAGTGTTAGTGGTACCTGCATGATGTAAGCTTAGTAAATGGTCATATCGTCCTACCACACTGAACCTAAAGTGCCAGTACTGCATGATGTTGACATGACAACTGGTCTTATCGTCCTTCCACACAGTTCAGCTGTGAATACAGTGCAGTGTCACTACCATCACTTAACATGGTTTGGATTACTCTACCAATCCCAGGGTGCATTTTAACAGCAGGCAATAATGAATGCATTATTGATCTTACAAAAAGTCTGTTATATGACATCTTTAAATCGTGCAGCACTCTTGTTGCATTTGTACAAATTCCTTTACCTTGATGCTTACATTCGCATGACTTAGTCTTTTATTGTAGAGAGTGATTAGGTATCAAGCATAGCCATAGTTTGCTCCAGTGTGTGACTAAAGGGTAACACATGATAATAGTGTCGGGGGCAGGGGGGGGGAGGCAAGCCTGATCAAGATCCTGCAGGTTAGCAGAAAATTTATTAAGAAGAACAGACTAGTATTAGTTATTACAAGATATACGTAAGGGTAAAGAAGACAGCCAGTATTTACAGAGTGAAAACTCTATTAAATACTATGACAAGGAGAAGCGTAGAATACTAGGAGGCTGCCCTCAGACCTGGCAGTACCACCCTCTCGGGAGGAGAACTAAGCTCAGAATAAAAGATAACAGGTCTCAGTGAAGGAGACTTGTTATATTTCCTCCTTAAGCCACTCCTAGTTGTTATCAGTGACCACTTTTCACACTCGATGTGTTCACATATTGCGTCACAAAGTTTATGAAGGCAATCCTAGACTTGCTCAAGTATGCAAAGGTTCTTTCCTGCAAGTCCTGACTCAGCCGAATCATTCCCAGAAGAATGTTGAATCACACAGTTACAAATTTGACAGTGCTTAGTGAGTTCAGATATAAACATGATTATTCCTGGTATCAGCATCGGTGACCATTAATTGACTTTCTAGCCTATATGCTGATGACCTTGTCAGCCATGACTGCAGTTTTCACAGGCGTGTTTCCTGCAAACTTCCTGCAGGTAATTGAGAAAAGTTCGTCAGTGTTGTGTTTTTTTATCTGTGTAGGGTGTTACTTGGTACTAAGGATTGCGTAGATCTCTGTCAGACAACAGGATGTGCGTAACTGCTACTTCAGAGAAGTAGAAGGGTTGCGTTGATATAAAAGTACTTTTATGAAACATTTTTGACAATTATGTCATCAGTAACCAGTATCTTTTCCTGTTTACATTTTTTATGATTACATAAATTAATGGAAAACAAATGGAGATAACTTTGCTACATTTTATTTCTAACTTATTTCAGGTTATGATTAGTTTCTATGTGTGTATATCAATTATTTTTATAAATTGTATAGACACATTTCTGCACAAATGGTATTTCATATTATGATTTGCTTTGCACATGGAGGGTGCATTCACACATTCATCCCAAAATGGCTACTTTAAGAGATATCTTGCCTTTTATCTAATAGTTCTTTTTTTTTTAAATCGGCAACAGATGTCAAACAAACATATTAAGTCCCTCTTAAGTTTAAAGTTAGAAGCTGTCGTAGAGGTAGTACCTAATCTGCTAAAAATCACATCAGTTTTGTTGTACAATTAGAAAGGATTTTTCAAATATCTTAGCCTGCAAGTGGCAAAAGTTCCCTCTTCAATTTCTTGTGAGAGGAAAATGTGCCATTCAGTTTCAAATAATGGAGGCATGAGAGTTCAATATCTATGTTCGTTTTGTAGCTACTAGATATCACTAACCTCCCAACAGAAATAGTAAGTCAATAGCCGAACAGCAGATCATACATGTATTGTATACAAACGCATCATGTATAGTTCCATTTCCATGGTTACCATGCTGGGTTCTTAATAACATAATTAGTTTGCACCGTGTTAGCCCACTTTCACAAAATGCTTTGCAACATTTTCAACCAATCTCTAGACTGTCTTTTCAGGGTAGTCTATCAACGCGGAGGAAATTATCATATCCGTAGATGAATCAGAGCATTGGCTTCAAAACAAGAGAAATTAATCTCAACTTACAACACTTTGATCGTATCGATATTATGAAGACATTGAACCTATTCATGTTCAAGTTACAGTGTCTTAGAACAATGACTGCTGTCATGAACAAATTAGGAAATTTAATAAAAGGTAAATTTCTTTTTAATTATTTCAATTATTCCATCGTAAATGTTTTGTTCTACTTTGGTAGATGTTGGCAGAACCTCATCGACGTCTGGTCAGCTCCTGTAGTCTCTTGGAGATCAACGATCCGACCAAGAAAGATAAAAAACACATCAGAGAAGTGTTCCTACTCAATGACATGCTGCTGGTAGGTCATGTGACCAGATCAATGGTGGCACAGCATCATAACATTTCCCTTTAATATGTTTTCATTTGAAATAGGAATCCATTATATTTTGCATGATAGTAAGAATAATATTAAGCAAAACTAAATACTAAACATTTTTGTTGTTGTGGACGAGAAACTTGTAACTGATTATGACTTATGTACCTCGATTCCACAATTCCCTGTCTACTCACAACAACTGCACTATCTCTCTCTCTTTTTAAAATGTCTAGAGAATTTGGTAACCTTTTTAAGTCTGTCCTAGTTTTTTCGGAGTTGCTGTTTTTGGGGAATTACTCTTTGATTATCTCTGAGTTTACTATTAGTAAGGTATTATGTGTTCATAAAAAGTTTGGGAGTTAAACATAAATTTCAAATAAAATCATAGTTTTTTTTAGCAATACTTTGAAAGAAATATTTGCTATTTACCACAATCCAAAATGCAAGGGAATAAATGTCCAGATCTTAAATATTTTTCTGAGACCCTGCGGTACAATTGTAGCACCTAGCGACTAGTCGTCTACTGTGCCTGAGATACGTTTTTATTACCATTACTGGCATGTAATGGTTTAATAATAATAATAATAATAATAAATGAGACTTATATAGCGCCAAATCAGTAGACAAAAGTCACTGCTCAAGGCGCT
>JAAAKB020000013.1:1217615-1229787 GCA_010014835.2 Apostichopus leukothele | reverse complement strand
GAGAGAGGCGGAGTGACGAGAAAACAACAGATCTGCATAAAGAAGAAACAACATTACATTGGAATAGTAAAACAAAATAAAATGCTACTTCCACTATAGACTTAATAATAGAAAGTATCTTTAAATGCTTTATGAAGAAAGCAAAAATACTGCATTTAATGGAGCCTTTGGTAGGCGTTGAGTCAAGAATTCTTATTGAAATGCATTTGGTAACTAAAGAATCTTAACAATCTTTATACAACATTTTTTTTTGTCAGTTTGAGTTCATGAGCCAGCATCTAGTGTTTGCCAACTGCATCCCATTGGTGTTGAAGTTCTTCAATCAAAACATCCAGAGTCACATAGCAACAAAGAACAGGTAAATCATTTAAACGTAATAGAATTTGTCATTGAACCAGGCCTGACCCAAGGGGGGAAGGGGGGGTAGAGGGGCGTAGCCTCAAGGCCTCTGGTCAATAACTTGGCCCAGGAACAAAAAGGATGAAGAATACTGTATTCTCAGTTTATGCTTAAGAAAACTTGAAAAGTTTAAAAGATGTAATTGACCTCATAATTGGCCCTGCATTGACCAATCACAGGCAATGAAGAGGTACTACATCATGATTGGAAGAGACATTTTTACTCTAGAAATTTGTTGCTTGGTATCAGAGTATGGTCATTTGTTGAACATGTTTACTTCCTTAGGGATGACAGCTTAAAAGTGTCAGTATTGTAAAACTAGTAAAAACTATTCTATTTTGGTTCTGGTTGGATTTAATGGTGCAAATTTTTGGTGTACTGCATCGTACCTCATGTATATCTAATTTATCACTTGTTAATATAAAGATCTTTCATCAGAATGATACTTAGGGGATTGATATTCAGTAAGTCCTTGAAAGAATGCTCTATAAAATGTAATGATGTGTTAGTTTTATTTTAATTTTTATGACCAACTTGGATAATACACATATTTATATATATATATTTTGCAATGGTAACTTGATTGGGTGATGATATGTTATAGAGCTCGATTGTTTTGCCTTGTTCGTTGTTTGATTCAAAAATTTCTTGCATGATTCCATTATTACTGTAAAATCACTCAGTAGTAAATGTTGAGATGGGTAACCATGGGTAACCATGTGCCAATAAGTCTTACAGGAAAATTATGCACTTAGGGGGTAAAGCAGGTCAGTGGTTGTTAATTGTAACCCTATACCCTACCAAGGATTGGATGTAGATCATTGTGGTACTAGTTTTGATGTGTTTTCATTTCATTGAAAATTATTTAATTCTCCTTCAATCATCTGTATTTCTCTGACTTTTCTCTATATTATTTTTGTCAGCATTCATCTCATTGACTTTCCCTTCTGCGTCATTGGCGATCAACCAGAATTAACAGCAGATAGCTTGGTATGTACTGTTAACACACTTTTCTGCTTAATAATTTACTTTATTATCAAGAGTTAATTTTCCAAACTAAACAACAAAACTTGTGACTGCTAAAGTTGCTAAGTAGCTCCTACACGACATCAACCAGGGTTTCATTTCATGTAAAAAGAGTAAAAAGTATAGGATAGTTGGACCACACAGTAGCATCCCCTGTTTGATGTGCCTACCAGGAAGGGATTTCATTCTCATGGTATGGTTAACAGATGATGGGAACAGATAGTGAGTTATTAAATTACATAGATAAGTTTCTGATATTTGTTTTATATTACTTTCCTAGGAGGCTGGTGATAGTGAAGTTTTTTGTTGGCGAAATGTCTTCGCTTGCATAAACCTTCTGCGTATCCTCAACAAGTTAACAAAGTGGAAGCACTCGAGAACGATGGTGAGTATTGACTATAAAACCGAATCAGTTTATATGTGATTGTTTTGTGTACCTACCAATTAGGTCAGCAACAATAACATACTTGCCTAACCATCAGATAGTTGTATAGTATACTAACATTGGGCCTATACAAGGGTAGGTCTACAGTAGTTAATTGTATATGGTGTGATTTATTCAGATGTTTCCATAGTAACTATGCTTGGTCTAGATTTTCAGATACTTGGACTTTCTTTTTATTTTTAGTTCCAACTGTACTCATGTTTTTATCTTATTTTTATGGCTTCCTTATGTTATAATTACAGCAGGTTTCCTTCTCTGGCAGCTTTGGTGAAATCTTCTAAGCTATTTGTTAATGAGTCTGGTAATAATATGGTGGTTTTTACCCAATAATGGCAGATATTGCCATTGTGCAGTTTCAAGCTGTGGGGTGCATTGCCAGACAGGTGGACAGGATTCCACTGAGTTCCATAACCAGGGGCTTGCTTCCTCAGAGGATGATGAATTCGATGTGTGTTGTTTTGTTATAGGTCACTGGAGAGGGTGCACCCTTGCCTTGCATCCACCCTTAATTTGTGTCATGGGTATCCGTACCGAGCCTTTGTGGTCATGGGTACCAGTTTCACCATGCTGTCATACTCTAATGAAATATTCAGCAACAAATGGGGAGATGTAGGTTTAAGTCATCCTGGAAGTAACATTGCTGTATGCTTCCATCCTCAATTGTGGCATGGAAAAGTCTAAAGTGAGATCTAGATCATTTTACTTATCCGGCCCGTTGCAGCTGTTATGATCACTGTTCATACATGATGGATAAATATAACTACCGCATTTCTTTCTTCTTTTATTTCTCAGATGCTGGTGGTATTTAAATCAGCTCCCATTCTCAAGAGAGCCTTGAAGGTCAAGCAGCCATTGATGCAGTTGTACGTCCTCAAACTTTTAAAAGTTCAAACGAAGTACCTGGGAAGACAGTGGAGGAAGAGTAACATGAAAACAATGTCTGCAATCTACTCCAAAGTACGACACAGACTCAACGACGATTGGGTCTTTGGAAATGGTAATTTTTGAGATTTTTTGGGGGCTGCTCATGGAAGCTATTTTCGCTTTTAAGGTAGCTTCTTTACACACAGATACACATCAGTGCTAAACAGTTTGTTGGTTTGTTGCATGAATGGTAATCAGGCATTTCAAACCACAAGTAAGGATGGTACTTTGCAAGTAACAAGAATCATCAAATTGCTTTTATGCCTACAAAATTCTTTTAACAGCTATACATATTCGAACATATTTGAATATAAGGATTGGACAATACATTTGTTGACTAGTTCATTCATAACTGTACACTAGTTATGAGCATTCGTTCCTTGGAAAGTGTAAAATATATCTGTTGCATAAATGTCACACATAGGTAGCTACAAATGATGTTGTGTAAAAATTTCATAGATTTAACTATACTACACTCAAAAGGTTCAGGAAATGAAAGTTATGGTTTTCCCTTTTTCAGACATGGATGCAAGGCCATGGGACTTCCAAGCAGAGGAGTGTGCCCTCAGAGCTTGCGTGGACCGTTTCAACTCCAGGCGTTACGAACAGAGTAGTCCCGGCAAAGACCCTGAACTGGAGGCTGTTGATAATAATTTACAAAGTGTACTGGGTCATTGCCTAGAACTTAGCGAGGAATTCAAGAGGTTCTACGAAGTTTGGTTGGACAGGGAAGTGTTTTCAACCCAGATTGATTGGGATCTTCTGCTTAAAGACAATATTATAGTTTAAGGGGAAAGCCCTGAATCATTGTGATTTACGTATAAGGAGGTGAGATTGAAAGACTTGAGAGGCATACAGGGCCCTAAACCAAGCAATGGAAGAGGTGTCCATTCATGTCAGCTAGAGTTTTTAGCTAGGATGTCAGCTAGCATGCTGTCAGCTGCAGCTGCAGGATGTCAGCTAGCTAGCATGTCAGCTAGGATTTGTTAGCAGTTTATTCCTGCAACTGAAGGTCCAAGTCTTGAAGTGAAAAGAAGAGTAAAACATTTGAAAATTGGTGCATTTCAAGTATTGTTGAAGAAGAAAAATGGGTGTTACTTATTGGCCCACCTGTCATGGTTGGTAGCACTGACTCAAATAACCTTTCTTTCAGTCATTGCTTGGATGAGCTTTGACCTGAATTCACAAAACTTTGTCTTTTTTCTTCCTCATTTATTTCCGAGTATGAATGAGTTTGCTTTCAAAAGAAATGAGAGGGAGGTTATTGACTGAACAGAAGAATGGGCTGTTTATTAAACTTGATTTTGTTAATCGTTGATGCATCAATGTGGATGGTAGGGACCAACCTCTCTGAATGCCTGCATAATCTATGGATATCTCTGCTCTATATGTGTCTTCTGGCTAATAGGAATATATTTAATAAAAATAATCATTTGTGTCTTCAGCATTAGTTGACATGAGGTACTTCAATTTCTCAGTGTGAGATCAATGTATCTCTAAAGAGTGTGAATTTAGAGAAGGAAACAAAGGAGATTTTAATGGATCAAATTTACATGATGAAGTTAAAAAGATATAGTATAATATGACTGGGTTTACATAACAGCTCTCCTATCAACTAGATATATGTGTAGACACAGAAGGCACAATTTGAGCTTTCATACTTATTTGTTCTTGATCGAACTTCTGTGTATCAGATATTTCCTGAAAACGAAACATTGTTTGCTCTCATATGATAATGTGCTTCCCTTCAAGGTTATCACAAAGTATTACCCTTAGCTTGCTCATTAGAGCTGAAACCTTTTTGAAAGCATACTCTCTCTAAGATTCTAACCTTCTAAGTTTGTCTCAGACATTGAGGAGTGCTAAGAGGGAAACAAGAAAAACTAGTTTAAGGATGTAAAGAGATGTTCCATGATGAAGTTTGACGTAAGTGACAATTATTTGACTTGTGAGGATACCTGGGGGTGTATACCAGTGACCTTTCAACTGCATTAGTTTAAATATAACATTGACTTGATGCTCACTACCAATGTTCTTCCACAGAATGTACCACAGTTCTTAATAATTGGTTGTTCATCAGGGTGTATTGTCTGCCAGTTGTGTACTCATATGTAATGTATGATGTGTCCAGATTCTGTGGGAGACTATACTTCATTGTGTGCATATTAATGGACAGACACTTATCTTCATTGAAGACTTTTATCAATCACTTTGGATTTGACAATCAAAATTGATGCTTTTTTTCCCCCGCCTAAATTCAACTCATCCTTAAAAGTTTGTGGTTGTGTATTGCTCTCAACTTAGATCATGTAAAAAGTGTCAAAATGTTTTGTAAAAACATATTTAGTTTACCCGATGATTGGCCATAAAAGAGCAAAAGTAAAATTTTGGATAATGGCCTTCATATAAAGTAACCATGTTTGGTCTTTGAAAATCTGTTGACGCTATCTGCTGTTCAACGTAACTTATTCATGACAATAATAATTTTGCACCCAGTGGTTTTACATTTTTGTTGCAATGAAGAAACAGATGTTGTTCCTTTTCATAGAAGGGTAACTTTACTGGACTAACCCCAACCTCTATTCCATCCTGGTAATGGTATGAAGCCTTCATGTTGGTATTTCTTCTTGTCTTTGTAAAGAATGAATTAAATATGTCTGTTGTGTATTGAGTATGATGTCACTGTAAATAAATCATCACTCTTATTTATAAACGTTTGATCACTTGTTATCATTTATCTCAGGAATTTTAAGCTTTGGAGAACCTCCAGAGCATAACCAAAAAACGTCTTGTGAGGTATACAGTTTGCCAAGAACAAAATAATGTGGAAAACTTCAATGAGAATTGTTTTTACTGGAACACTATAATACTGTGCATGGTTTCAAGTAGTTGGGTGCCTTGGCAAATTTAGTAGAGGGGTTTCTAGTATGTGTGTACCCTTGTTAAAAGAAATTGCAAGTTGAATTAAGTCAGATATAAAAGTATTTATTATTTTATTGCAGAAATATTGGAACTGAAATTTGAAGGCATTGTATAATTTTAACCTATTCTTGTGCTGCAATAATGTTGGGCATTGCAGAGAATTTGGCTTAAATTATTTTCCAAGTCAGAGAAAGAAAAATTCAAATTTTTGGTACTTTGTTGGTAAAAAGCAAATTTACCAACACTGCAGTCATGATAACGTGCATTTTGGAAGCGCTTGTGACGTGCCTTATTACTGAAACATAACGCCGATAAACCTCATAGTAGCTCCGTGAGCCCTCGCATACATTGGTTACGACCTTTGACCGACCTTGATGGTAAATAGCAACCGACCAGCGCTGCAGCGAGAGGCTTTGTAGCTTCGGCACCGCGTATACGTACCGTACATTTACTGTACCAACAATATTCCCACATTGTAACATGTATGTTGTGAATGTAATTCGTTAAGTTTTTAATTAACGTGGAGGTCTTTGAAAGGAGTTGTTAAATGAACTGCTTTCATCCTTTGTCGAAATGGTCATCGTATAAAAATTGTCCGAAGTCAAGCCGAGAAGGCGCGTTCCAGCAGCAGTGTTTGAAATTTAACTTTTTTTTTACGACTTCGCTACACTAAAACCTGTCCTGAAAGCCGTTCGACTTTAGTTCCTGTACGAATGTCTTCAGCCTCCGGCCCAGTTACACTACAGCAATGTTGGAAATGGATCAATCGTAAGTTGGCCCCAATACTGTAACTGTGTAAGACGTCAGCAGTACCTTGAGTATAGGCTAACTTTAGGTGTGGAAATTGGATGATATTGAATCAAACAACATACCTTGTGTTGTGTTGTTGGATAAAATATTTGGGAAACACATACAAATTGAGATAGGCCTAGGGCCTGTTAAAGTGGGAATTCAGCCATGTATTGTGCAAATTCTCAGCAAATTTATGGTCGGTGTGAGAAGAGGAGGGGTGGGGACGATACTTACCCAACAAGATTGATTTTTCCAGAGGTGATATTTCTATAGACTGTAGCAATGAGTACTGCTCCCAACTATTACCATAGTGTGTTCATGCACATAACAGGTCAACAAAATTGAAAATCTGCATTTGCCAAGATTTGCTATTTTGGATTACATATTCATTTCTGCAAGTGATTCATTTTTGTCCAGCTACTGCGGGATGAAAATGGTCCAGTTATTCCTCTTGCTCCCTGTCAAATAGACACAATCAATTGGAATATAACTTTCAAAACTTAACTAAAAGGTGATTTAAGTGACTAAAATTTCTGCATGCTTTAGTTGCTAAATGAAGTACATTATTGAAAGGTTTAATTTCTTTCATGGAGTTTCTGACCATTAGACTTGGCATTCCCAGACAGTACGTGATGAGAGTGCACTGGGAAAATGAAATATTACTAAAATTTACTGTGCGATAAAATGCTTTGATGCTCCCAGTAAGATACTTGGAGAGTTATAATCATACAACATTTGGATCTCCATTACAAAACCTTCAAATGGCAACGTTTATTTCTACTTTTTACAGATGAAATCAATAGGACAGTTGCCTGAACAATTTGGAGGCAGCAACTTAAGATTGTCAAGCTGGCTGCAAAACTCTTATTGCAACTCAGAAAAATAAATGGTAAGTTTCATAATACTGTTTTTCTTCATGTTATTGATTGGATATTGGCTTTAGAACTTGGAAAATAAGCCATCACCCACTGAACCTCTAGTCTTCTATTCTCTCATATACACAACACACATAACTCATGTCCACATGACATCACATGTAGAGCTCTAAGAAAGAGAAGAAAAGAAGGAAAAGGAATACACTATCACCCAACTTCTGTACTTTATCATAATTCTTTTCAAGCAAGACAATTTTCAAATTTGTTTGTACCTTTTACTAAGTTTGAGAAGCAAGTTCAGGGGGAAAAATTGTAAACATGTGTTTGTTTTGAAATGAACTGTTTTAGTAATTTGTGTCTTACAGTTATCAAATCCTGTATTCAAGGTTTTGCTAATCCACAACATGGATTTGGTGAAACCTCAACATAAGTTCACATTTTGTATTAGATTATTCATTGCGGAATAAATGAGTAAAATATTACTAATTGTACGGTTGGCTTAACATTCAGTTGAAAAGTGCTATTAATCTATCTAAGTTTTCAAATATTGCCATTTCTATCCCAACTTTGATGGTGGTTGTCTTTGTGTATTCCAGGGTGGAAAGAAAGGATTTTCAAAAAGTGCCAAAGCACTACCAAGAGGCAGGAGTAAAAGTCCAGGAGGGAAAAAAGGTAAAAGGAAAACAAAATCAGTATCTCCAGCTCCCAAGAAACCAGTGGATTTACTCAGCCCTGCTGCTATGACTAATGCTTACTACATTGCCCATGGAGCTCAGGAATTCCTTGAAGTCAGAGGATTTGGATGGCCAGATGGCTCGAAAAAGAAGAAGAAGGGTAAAGGGAAGGGTAAGAAGAAGAAGAAATGAACTCTGGACAGAAAAAGCAACAACTATTGTTTTCATACACAGTGTGTCGGTACTGTATCTTTGTCTTGTTTTCATACGGAAAGGAAACATGTCACATGTAGCCACAAAGTAGCTGTTGTACTAGTAATTTCTTTTACCATATCCATGGACAAGTGAAAAACATTTTGTGCTGCCAAACCTGAGATTTTACAATTTTTCCATTTCTTAAAGAACATTTCCGAGTTGAGGGGTTTACCAGATATTTGTGATCTCTCTTTCATATGTCAATGTCTCTGTGTAATGGTAACATAAAAGTCATCAGCATTGGCCCAAATATGTTAGACAATCAAATGATGAGCAATTGTGCTCTAACTTCAACAAACATTTTACTACCACACTCAAAATCTGTTACCTACCTCAAACATTTATTTGTCTAATATAACACTCCTTGATGCCTTCAAGTAATTTGGAGATGCAGATCCACCAGAAAATTTCTTTTTTCCAAACAAAATTAGCAAGCTAAAATTTGGACCAAACACTGCCAAGAAGATCAGGTAACATCAAGGTTTATTTGCTTGTTACTTTCAATGCAAAATTAAAGGTTGGGATAGTGTAGGGTATTTCACTTATTGTGCAACAGTTCACATTGACTGCATACTGTGAACAATCATAATGTACAGGTGAAGTCAGGTAAATATCTCCATGTGTGCTATTGTAATATCATTACTTACAGGGTAAATGCAAAAGGAGCATTATTATTTTTTTTTTTCCAGTATATGAGAGTTTTTTTTATTGAAACAAAGTAAAGGCAAATTCTATGCAAAGTTTGAAGCAATAACCTAAACTTGTTTCTTAAGTCTTCCTGCGTAGACAGAATCCAATCCCTTCCCCTCTTTTTACCTAATACTTGTGCAAACAGTGTAGAGTTTTATAAATTGATCTCAAATGTATTGAATCAATTTTGAAATAACTAAAATGTTTTAGAATTCTAGGGAATGCCTTTTAGTCTACCATAAGAGAGTTTTCAACACTGGACAGACAACATCCCCCAGCATGATTGTTAATTTTGATGTTTAATTTTGGAAGGTTAAGCTAAGTCAAATGTTGATTTCATTTGGGTTGATGTTTTAGTGACATTTACTTGGCATTGATGTACAATCGTTTATAATGTTGGGCAATGTTCAATGCACTAAAAGCCCTGTCTGGAAACTATAACCCTGCAAATTGTCAAACTAAGTAATCTTCTCTCAGTGAGATAAAAATATTAGAATTTGTTCATAAATTGAATTTTAATGGATTTGTCTTTCTCTGCAAGCCTGAAAACAAGCAAGTATGTACTTGCTTGTTTTCAGGCTTGCCAGGTATACCAGGGGCTGTATGTCCTCAATCAATTGCAAAACTATGCCCTGAGGAACTGATTTGGTGCTGAGTACTGGCCAGCCAATCAACCACTCTCCAACACAATTGTCTTATAAAAGCAAAAGAAAAAAAGGAGTAAAAAGGAGTAAATCAAATGTGTAAAGTTGTTGCTGCATTATATATAGTTGATATGTACATCAAAATAGGTAAACGTGATGGATTACAGAAAAATGCTAAATGGCCTCTAGTTTATACACTCAAAGGCTTATCGGCAGAACCAGGAGCCACTCTTCACAGAGAGTGGCCCCCGGTCATAGTAACCTTAAGTTTACCCTGACCACAGGATTCTAGTGTTCAATTCTTTTATAAATAATTGTTCCTCTATAATGTTCCAACAGTTCACATGTCATAAGAAGGACAGTAACCACAATTTTATGTCCCATTTTAATAACATTTATGCAATTTTTAAGTGTGCTGTGGTTGTAAGCAACTGTAGAGTGCAGGTTTAATGATTGCCACAAATGTCTTTCTAAGAAAATTCATTCCTAGTTCATATTGAACTTGTTGAAAAAATAGAGATAAAATTTCTGATTTTCTTAACGTTATTTTTCTTTTGTAGAAATTTATTGGTTTATGTTGAACAACTTTTTTCACCTTCTTTTTCTTGTGGTGCTGGACAATCTTTTGAAACTTGGCCCTCATTAATGCCAGATGGAACCTTTCTCAATTAAAATGGATAGTTTGAGGTACAAACTTAACTATTTATAAAAAATTACAGTACTGTGTGCTGCATGTGTGTTATACAACCTTTGAAGTGTGCTTGTATTTTTAGTACATCCATGCTTCAATTTTAAAATGTGGTCTTATCAGTATTCAGTTTGGAAAAATATAAATGATATAAATATGTACATTTTGATCTCAGCATTTTTTCTTCAGAGTTATGAATCATTCATTGTGTAATCACTCTCCAATTTCTTAACAATTAATAAAACAAATTTATTCTCATGCACATATTATTTTGAAGTCAACCTCCATGACTCTGGAGGGCGGTGGGAGAGGGGTGTCTTCCATTTAAAATTCCAGTAGAAACCCTGTCACTGTTGTACCAACATTGGCAAATACAGCTTCAAAATAAGGATATCTAGCATTGTACTGAGAATAAATTAATGCTCTCCCCCCAACCCTCACTCTCCCCTCAACCACTTTCCCTCTTGGCACCACTTACTCTTAGTCACTCATCCAATCTTCACAATACCTCTAGGAATGAGACATCTGCTAATCTTAAAGCCAAACTATTTCACAATGCCATGTGGACACAGTAATCTTCAATGGATTCACGGTAAACCATTCATAGTACATTGTAGAAGTATTTAAGTGTCAACTGCTTTTCTGGTAACTAAGCTTCTAAACTCTATGTATATTGGTTGCTATTCAAAGTAAATTTAGGGTAGACATTCATTGATTATCTTTTGTTTAATCTTTGTTCCTTTGTAAACATTGTAATTGACCAGCAAGTCAAGGGGGCAACAAGAAGTTAACCTTTGATTCTTCATGCCAATTGTTCTTCTGCTTACATTTGGGATTAATTCCACTGAAATGAAACTGTCAGGCTTCAGCTATCTGATATATTCCATTCTTCTCACAGGATGTTACACAGTCAGCTTAGAGTTTTGAAGGATACAAAGCAATGGAACCCTTACACTGCTTATGTCAATTAAGATTGATAAATATGAAAGGACTCCCCCACTGTTACACCACCAGCTAATTAAGCCACTCACATTAGTTTCTGCTTATGCAAACTGAAGATATTTAACTGATGCCAGTGCTGCAAAGTCAAAATTTTGTTTTGGTAAAATTTGTTTTATCTTGATTATAAGTTGTCTTAGTCACTGACAATTAGTGTTGATCAGCAAGTAAGAACAAAATGTATATGCGTACGAGAGTTTTAAAAAAGCGACTACCGGTACGTTCTTTTAGTAGAAAGAATAATGTGTCGAGGGATTCTATGGGTTTCCCCTTGAGTCGTAACTCATAAACAGTACCATAATTAATGATATGAACAGTTTGATGTTTGCAATATTTCAGTGGGTCGCATTGCCGCTAATACTTCACATCTTATAAACTGAAGCCATTTGTCTATCTTCCTATTACATGTACTGGAGTGGTACTATAAATCCCCAATGCTGTTCAGGTAGCAGCTCGATATTCATAACGGCCATTACTCATAAGGTTCATTGGTCATAAGGTTCGTTAGTCATAAGGTTCATTGTTCATAAGGTTCGTTATCCATCACTAGAAAAACGGTTCTTTACTCATAAGGATCGTTATTCATAATAAGAAAAAAAGGTTCGTTATTCATAATTGAAAAGAAGGTTCGTTTTTCATAATTGACAAAAAGGTTCGTTATTCATAATCTTCTAGAAATAAGGTTCGCTATTCATACTCGCGGAGGTCGTCACGCCCCAGTGCCCCTGTATCCCTCTGCCCAAAAGTTGAGGTACCCACTGGCTGTTTCGAGCTGCGCGTGGCCAGGGGAAGAGGGGGGGGGGGCACTTGCGGCCCAGACGGGGGCTTAAGGGTTAACG
>JAAAKB020000013.1:1160878-1177867 GCA_010014835.2 Apostichopus leukothele | reverse complement strand
GGAGCTGGGTTGGGGGGGGGGGGTGGGGTTGTGTAGGGAGCTTGCCAGGTTAACCATGAAAGACATCTGTTACAACCCACGTATATAATGAGGTCAATACCCACATCCCACATCAGACGTCATCCTGTTCATTTGACTAATCCGAGAGGAGTAGGGAAAGTTTTGTTTTCAAAGTACGTAGTTCGTTAACAATAATTAACAACTGAATGAGCAGTTGCTTCAAATCTGTCATCACTCCCCCCCAATCTGCTGAGGAACTTTTAAATTCCAGGTAGGCAAAATTTGGAAATAATGAAAGTCAATAGTAGTGGTTCTTGTGACTGTTATGTTTGTTGTGTCATCTGAATGACGGTTGATGCTGCCTTTTTTCTGCACATCACAAATTTTCCTTAATACTTTAAGACCACTGAGCATTCAATCACAATATGTCATTTCCATTTTCGTTTTATTTTTGGTCAGTGAAAATGAGAAGTATTTATAAATGGGAACACTCATTCAATCTGTTCCAAGTCTCGATTAAGGGTCATCTAAATATTACTTTTAAGTTTCATTGATGAACTGTTTTCTTTCCATAGGCCAAAGTATAAATACTGACGACTTCACTAGCTTACAGATAACCTGGAGTAACTTTAATAGGGTAAGTAACGTCATGCATTTCCCATTCTCGATCATTTTTGTGTCCGCATCCCAGTGACCACGTAATCTTGTCGTAATGGACAGTAAGCTATACCACCCCCCTCCACCCCCCATTCTTATCCTTCTTTACCCCTTTCCTTGTCCTCTTTCCTTAAACAGCTGACTAATATAAGCTGTGACAGCCTTCATTTCAATCATTTTAACTTCTGTTTGCGAATGAATTTCTCTGGTCGAACAAATATAATAATGTGAATCAGGACCACCAGCAAATATACATATATTATAATAATGTGTATCGTGACTACGAACAAATATATATATATTATAATAATGTATATCAGGACCGCAAACAAATATGTATATATTATAATAATGTGTATCGGGATCACGAACAAATATATATGTATATTATAATAATGTGTATCGGGACCACAAACAAATATATATGTATATTATAATAATGTGTATCGGGACAACGAACAAATATATATGTTTATTATAATAATGTGTATCAGGACCACGAGCAAATATATATATATTATAATAATGTGTATCGGGACCACAAACAAATATATATATATTATAATAATGTGTATCAGGACCACAAACAAATATATATATATTATAATAATGTGTATCAGGACCACAAACAAATATATATATATTATAATACTGTGTATCAGGACCACAAACAAATATATATATATTATAATACTGTGTATCAGGACCAAAAAAAAGAGGTTTCTCGTGTCCAGACGGGATTAATATTGTCTTGGAGCCAACTTGTCTTGGGCAAGCAGACAGTATCCTCACTGTGTATTAACATCATTCCTACAGTACCGGCTACAATACTTGTACAATATACTTCCATGGCAGATGTCACCTGGCCTCATCTAATTTGCATATTATTGCCTTCAGCTGCTATTACTATAAAGGGATTAGACACTAGAACTGAGTAAGGGATTAGACTTGGGAATTAAGTAGGGGATTAGACCTGAGAATTAAGTAATGGATTAGACCTGAGAATTAAGTATTAAGGGATTACACTTGGGAATTAAGTATTGAGGGATTAGACTTGGGAATTAAGTAAGGGATAGATTTATTGTTAGTGGGTGATTGACCCATTTTGGCAGAAGAAGAATATAAATTTCACAGAATTTATACAAAAGTTTTCTCACTAATCGACTAATTGAGTCTACTTAGAAACTGTACTGGTTTGTAGTCTTGAGCTGCAATTAGCTATTTAAAGAGGTTTCAGGTGGGCATCTGTCTGATAAGTTTAGCCCTGAGGGTTCTCTTTAAAGGTGACTGGTTTTGCAAGTGTAGAGACGACAATTTTAATTTGTTTCCTGATGTTAATACGCTGCATTTCTCATTGTGTAGGATCCAATGCCAAACCGAACATTCACCTTCTGGAGGTGGTTTCATGGAGTAATGGAACTTACAAGGAAGCACTTTAGAGGGCCATGGAATGATGGGTCAGTAAAAAGTATTGAAACGAAATTATAGCATAGCACATAAATGGTGAACAAACCTAAAAATAGCATGGTACTTGGTTATAGCACGGTAGGTAATAGCAAATAAACCTACTTATAGCTTAGAATGTATTAGCAAACAAAGCTAGGTATAGAATGGTAGGTAATAGCCAACAAACCTAATAATAGCATGGTACTTGGTTATAGCTTGTAGGTAATAGCAAATAAACCTACTTATAGCGTAGAATGTACTAGCAAACAAATCTAGGTATAGAATGATAGGTAATAGCCAACAAACCTAGTTATAGCATGGTACTTGGTTATAGCATGGTAGGTAATAGCATATAAACCTACTTAAAGCTTAGAATGTACTAGCAAACAAACCTAGTAATAGCATGGTACTTAGTTATAGCACGGTAGGTAATAGCAAATTAACCTACTTATAGCTTAGAATGTACTAGCAAACAAACCTAGGTATAGAATGGTAGGTAATAGCCAACAAACCTAGTAATAGTATGGTACTTAGTTCTAGCATGGTAGGTAACAGCCAAAAAACCTACTTATAGCTTAGAATGTTCTAGCAAACAAACCTAGGTATGGAATGGTAGGTAATAGCCAACAAACCTAGGAACAGAACTGCAGGTAATAGTCAAGAGTTTTGCCTGAAGATCTAGCTAGATTGGAAAGCACTAGTCCTTTTAATTGTTTAATTGCTTAATAATTGAAATCCACTGCTAGTAGCCTATGTATAACCAACATAAAAGAATGAGAATGAAACGACCATGTGACATAGTCTCGAGTATGCCATACATGGACGGACTGCAATTTTCTGTTTTTCTTTATAATTTACACAAAGTTCAAAGATTTATACTGCTATTTTTTAATCTTTCACTGGTTTATTCTTTTCTTTTAGATCCATAATGGGGTTTGTCAGCAGACACCAGGCCCAGGAACTGCTAATGACCAAACCAGTCGGCACATTCTTACTTCGATTCAGCGACTCAGAAATCGGAGGGATCACCATCGCTTGGGTCGGCGAAAATGACAGAGGTGAACATTGGACATTTTTAATTATTCATAAGTCTTTTTATTTTCCAGCATGCTTTCAATACCCATCTTCTATTTGATGTTTCAAATTTTTGTAATTAACATTTGTTATATCTCGTGTGGAAATAATCTGCTTTGCCTTGAAATCGAAGGCAAAGCTACAACACCTACCCGACCATTGTGCCGTCCTACTGGAATACGTCATAACCTGCATCCGGGAGGGAGGGTACGACTATTAACATGACTATCAGGTTGAAACAGTGTGAATGGAGTGATCATTTATTGTTTCCAGGAGAGATTGTGGTACTCAATTTATATGTGACTGTATGGTTGAAACAGTGTATTGAATTTGGAGTTCTTTTATTGTTTCCAGGAGATATTGTGGTACTCAATTTATATGTGACTGTATGGTTGAAACAGTGTATTGAATTTTGAGTTCTTTTTTTTATTTCCAGGAGAGATTGTGGTACTCAATTTATATGTGACTGTATGGTTGAAACAGTGTAATGAATTTGGAGTTCTTTTGTTTCCAGGAGAGATTGTGGTACTCAATTTATATGTGACTGTATGGTTTAAACAGAGTAATGAATTTGGAGTTTTGTTATTGTTTCCAGGAGAGAGGGTGGTACTCAATTTACAGCCATACACTGGAGAAGACTTCAACATCCGCTCCTTGGCCGATAGAATCAAGGACCTTGGACAGCTTGTCTACCTGTATCCTGACATCCCCAAACACGTCGCATTTCATACTTATTACTCTAACATCGAACGTAAGTCACATCCCTGCCCCCCCTCCTTCCTTCCCCCTTCCCCCTCCTCCTTCCTTCCCCCTGCCCCCTCCTCTTTCCTTCCCCCCTGCCATCTTTTCAGCTTACTATTCCACTGTTGAATATGTGTATCCTAACTCACTACAGGTCCATTCAGGGTGATGTTACACTCACTGATCATACAATTTTCTCATCATTCAGTGCTTCTCCTACAAAACATGGTAAAACTATTAACAATGACTTCAAATTTGTTGAAAAAATATTTGCAATGTTGGCTCTTTTGTTAAGTGCATCAGTTTTCTGCAGTCATATTTCAGAGATGCACAGTGTTGAATTTAATCCAGAAGCTCGCAAGCATGAAAAAATAAAATCCCGAAAATTTGCAAACAAAACACAGCCGTTCTAGACAATAACGATTGTCATAGCAACGATGTTGTAATGTTGGGTGGTCAACCTTTATACAACTCTCTCTGATAAAAGTTTCCATTGTTTGTCTGTTGAGTTTTGTAAAAA
This sequence comes from Apostichopus leukothele, assembly GCA_010014835.2. Classification (NCBI taxonomy): domain Eukaryota; kingdom Metazoa; phylum Echinodermata; class Holothuroidea; order Aspidochirotida; family Stichopodidae; genus Apostichopus; species Apostichopus leukothele. Next base: position 1,173,429 of record JAAAKB020000013.1, on the reverse strand, counting down.
TGATGATGTGTCTGAACACTCGTTCTCCTGTTTACACAGAGACTGCGGCGGCTAAAGACGAGGGTTACGTTCCAGCCAGCATTAAGGCCACCATCCCCACGATACCTGGAGAGGGGTAAGGAAGCCTCACTTCAAAGCCAGCTTCAATGGCAGCTAAATTTTGGATAATTTATTCACTCAGAAGTTTGCTTGCATGTTACTTGCTTAGTTAGGGTTCACTTGAAGAAAAAGAGAAAAAACACAGTGAAACTAAAAATAAAATAAAAAATAAAATTTTGTTTTGCATATCTTGGTAGAATTTATAATCATATGGAATTGTTAACCACCAGTGAGGGATTAACGTTCGTTGCATTGCAGAAGTCTAATGGCGGGATTAGTTTGATTAATTGCTTTGTTTAGAGTAATGTTTTGATCGTTTTGGTCAAATCGCCAGCAACTGGCAATAGTCGTCAGTTTTAAGAGGATGAAACCGATTCATCGTTGAGATGGTGTTGTGATGCAACAAAACCACTCAGACAGATTTGATTGCTCTTTTGTTTCTTAAATTTTAAATAAGCAAGTAAGATGGGATGATCCCGGAAAAGGTTCTCCTCACTAGGTCAAAACGTCATCACTCCGAAATCTGTGTAACTATTTTGTTGTCTCCCGGTGAAAATCAAAAGTGTAATTTGTCTTGTCTGAGATGAATGGTGGAGAGGCAATGCAGAAGGGGAAAACATATTACATTTATTTATTGTCTTCTTTTTTTTTTCTGTTTTAGAATCCACATGACTATGAGTGACCAGCCATTCTCTCCACCATCACAAAATAGTGATGGTCAAGGCGCTGCCGATGTCATTCGAGAGGTTGCAAGGTGGGCCATGTTATCAAACTATCATCAAGTCCATGTAGTAATCTGCCTACCCAATTCTGCCCTCCCCCCCCCCCCCTCTCCCCCCCCCCCCTCCCCCCTCATAAATATAATAGCTGTTTTCCTTATCCTGCTTCAGCAGACCAGGACCTGTTGATGCCCCCATCCATACATTCTGGGCCGAGCCTTTACTCCATAGGCATTTAATCCAATCTATAAACATTATGAATGTGACCTGTCACATAAGCAGTTCATTGAAACACCAATCCGAGATATATCGTTTTGAACTGACTCTCCCATCCAATAAACCCAGATCAAATTTGGGAAAGTACAGTAATTCATGTGAGGGAAGTGAACTTTCATCCTATTTTTGACAGACATTTATTACTCAAAGGGTCAGCCAAGTCAATCTGTGATCTCCCAGTCAAGCCTGGCAGTAACAAAGCAGCAACAAAAACTAATTTGATGGACGGAAATGGAATGTTTACTGCTGATGTCACGGATTTTGTTTAGATTTCCTACAAGACTTTGTCCGAAAGCCCTATCTTTACACTGAACCCCTGTAGGTAACTCAGTACAATAAGAAGGACTGAAATTTTGAAAGCTTTTAGTCTCCCAATTGTTTGTAAGTGCTCGCCAAAGTAACGATGATCGCTACACTGGGTTTAGAAAATGAGACAAAGGAAGGCATACAGGTGTAATCGATACCTAACTCACTGACGACTGAAAACTACTGAAATTCCTTTTCCATATATCTGGGCTCACAAACCTAAACACTCCCCCCACACACATATCAAATGGTCATGTGATTTATGATAATTTCCGCCAAACAAAGAGAATTCCATGACTCCTGTTCTTCACATCCAATGAGGATACAACAAGAGGTCAATCAACCAGAATGTTTCAAAACACCATCCGGATAATTCATGAATGAAGTCTCACCCCAGAACAAACAGCTAATCTAAACATGACAAGGTGTCATTTACGAAGTATGTTTTACGAGCTGTTTGCTTCCTTGGCTGACAGAATAGGTCAGGCACTCTTGTAATATATTGCAACGGGAAGTGTTCGGTTACAAATGGTAACCTGGCTCACTAGAGGTTACACAGTCTGTGTTCAAGAGAAACACTGCTTTGTTTCCTTAGCATTGCTGCTTTAAGGACGGGAAGAAAGTACATATAATATAGGAGTCCACCTGTATTCAACATTCTTAGAGTACCTGTTTCACATCTAGAAGTGACTTCCCTAACCATGGCTTTTGGAAAATACAACATCTTTTGAAGGGTCGGTTACACAGTAATTATAATTACTTGAAAACCTGTTACTTTTTTTTAATAACAGGTACTTTATTTTACCAAACAAAATTTACAAAGAAAGTGGATCCAGCATTTATGGAAATGACCATATTTTGCCCACGTAAATACAAAGAAATATGGAAGTAAACGCTCCTTACCAATGTAAAATATTATGCATGTTGACATTACATTACCTCAATATATGTACAACAACACACCAAAGATTTACTGACAATGTAGTAAGTCTACTGATAACGGAAACTCCTTGTTGTCGTTCGGTAACCGTCTTTGGAAAACTAATTAGTTCAGTAATGACTGTTTGCCTACTGAAACTAATGACTACATAACAATCTTGCAATACTTAATGCAGTAGAATAAACTTCATTATTAAATCAAAATCAAGTTCGTTTTCTCATGGTGAGCAAAGAGAATGCTCATATACCATTAAAAACAACTGCTGTTGTGTCTTCCCAATAAACATTATTAATATTCATAGTTCAAACTTCAGATACCCTCAAAGAATTCCCTAAAGAGATTTTAGAGGAAGCCTTGTGCAACTGAAGAGAACATGATGTAGCTCAGTCACATTACATACATTATACTTATACTCAGTGTTCCCAGTTAACCGTGGGTGCTACAAACACAACGATTGTGTAAATCTTCCATTATCACTACACCAGCTTCATGCTGTTTTTTTACACTTGGTGGCTGACAATATCCCATTGACCATACAAGTAAATTGTGTGGTCTGGTTTTATAACACCAAAGATTTCCAAGAAATATTTAACCACTATATTGCTGACTAGGGAGACTTTTGAGAATCATAACGGACCTAGAAGATATACTTACTTCTGTAGCAACTTTGCTCCATTTCTTATCTCGGCAGATGACCTCAAATCCTCCAAGGTTATTAACGAGCTGTAGGTTCATTAAAGAGAAACATGTAGAGTCTGTCTTCGTAGTCTGTCATTCAGAATAGCTAGAAAATACTACTGTGTACTTCCAAGTCAAACCTGTTGCATATTAACTCCACCCCCCCCAAGGGGGGGGGGCTTTGTTGTGAATCTCCAAAAGAGGGCTTGGTAAAATTAAGTATCCTGGCAGTGTTTTCACTTTAATGACAAGAGCAATTTTTCCCCTTTTCTTGCGAATGCTAAACATAATTAATTTTTACTGACCAGTTAAAAGATGCACAGTTAGTCTAAGTCTTACACGAAAAAGTTGGAAATGTTGTGTACATCTGTGATGCCAGTATATCAGAACTACACTTAACTGCTCATGTTTGTGTTTTGGCACTGATACAACCAATTAATAATATTTATCTGCCAAAGCATGTTTACAAAAGCGAGAAGATAAATGAAAACCTTACAATCACAAAACTTGTGCAGCTATGCAGAAGGATGCTGTTCATGTCCTGGAACTTTCATACAAATAAGAAAAGGGATTATTTCTGCCTGGTTTTAGCCAACAAATGTCAGCTGACCTATTTCTTCAGAACAGCACCCTTTAAATATGTGCATTTCTTACTCTTTTCTACTTCATTTAACAATCCACACACATGGCTCACCTTAGTCAAGTTGTACAGATCCAAGGATTTCCCATTGACATAGGGGAGCTTTAAACGGCATCCCTAGAAGAGAGAAATTTAACAATAAGCTTAATACAACGTATTCTCAATTATGTTTAACTCAAGTAGAATAGTATTATTGTTTTAACCGGTATCCACCGAATCTTTCAAATATATCAATTTGACCTTTAAAGCCTTAATAGAAAGGCCCTGTAGATCTGACTTTCGTTTCACTGAGAATCCATGCACACAAAGTGGAGTCAACTAGCTCACAATCAATGGCAAGAGAAAAAAGAACCTGGATGCCTGTTAATTCTTCAGGCAGTGGAAGTAAATTACTAAGAACTACTGATGGACAGATTGGTCAAGTGGTACACCAAGCATGACCAGGTTAACTTTTACTTTCATTACATGAAAAACATTTACAAATGGTTGTCCTCCTAATGGTCAGTACAATTAACACTGTATACGTTGGACAATGCCCGTTGTGACACAGTATGCGGTATACATTTAAACGCTGAGTTCTTTACTAGTACAGGTTTAAGGGCAGGAAGGGGGGGGGATGCTGGAGAGGGAGCGGGGTGCTGGAGATGGGTTAGGGTGCTGGACATTCAAAAACTGCCACCAACTCCAACATCTTTACAACATCTATTACCGAAACAAGTCGGAATCACAGATATCTGAAATGCATTCTAAATAAGTCTTTTTCTTTTCTTTCCTGCACAACTGGCGGTCAAATGAACTATTTATTACTTACTTGTAGTTCCCAGAACTTTGCTATGCTATCCAAAAAATTGAGCTTGACTCTTGTCTTTGCCTGAGAGGGGAAATAAAAGATGATATAAATTAATGATGGCACTGCAAAATAAGCACAATAAGCAAGTACAGTTAGTTGTTTATTTAAATATTGACAGTTGAATAAAAAGCAATTAACATTCACAAAATGAGGTGTTGGGTAGAAAAATGACAAACAATATGAAACTTATATTGAAGAGAAAAATATTCACATTGCTAGTTGAAACCCCCATCTCAATATCTTGCCCTTAGCAGAAGATATGGTTGATTGAAAATTATAACCTTTTTTTGACCACTTAAACTTCTCTAGGAAGTTTGATCACATAAGTGGGTCTGTGATGTCATCTGGGCTAATGCTCATAAGCTTTATTTATGCTATTATAATCTTCTTGTCGATTCTTAAAACCGGATACATTTGAAATGTTTGGTTAGCTGTCAAATTTCTATGTACGTAGAATTTCATCAAAATGTACCTTTTTTGAAGAAATATTGTTTTGTTCTACGGATAATGATTGACCAATTTCACAGAAAAACAAAGACAATTATGATAATCAATTATGACAAAGACAATTAAAGACATTAGCTGAAGTGCTCTGATGACATCATCCAGTGACCTGCTATTGCCAGATTCATATAATAAAATAGCACAAAATTTGAAAAATTCATATCTTTGCGATACATATCTTTGCGATTTTTGCCTAAATATTTATGAAATTATCAGCAATTTTTCTAGGGAATCAATTTCAGCCAATAGCTGAAACTGATTAATACAGGTGTGTTTCGACATTTCTTACTCACCTCTAACTCATTCAGTCTTTGTACACGTGGTACAAACTTAAAGTGATCAACATCTACAGCAAATGGAGGCTGCCAGTCCTGAAACAACATAGAAATAATGAAATTATGGGTATTGCACAAGTAGTAAGTATTAATGGAATATATAATACTTTAAATTAAGACTCTATAGAACATTTATAAAATTACTATAAAATATGCTTAAATGTGTTGTAAAAATTGAGAGCTCCAGTATACTATAAATTTGCTGTGTGATATACTTGATTACTTGTCCAATTAACATGAAAGAATTAAATAGTTGCAATTTAATATTCAAAAGCTGTGGTACTTTTATGTTCTATTTGGAGCAATCGCTACAGCATTCACTTATAGGCACAAAGATCTTACATTTCCATCTCTGCTTAAACCATTATCACTGTCCACACAGTGCTGATATATATATGTAGTAACTTTACAGTGCATTCAGTACTGGCATCAATATCCATTAGTATACCACTTCCACAGACATCTTTTCAGAGACACGCTGTTGTTTTTATTCAAGCTAGTCTCCACTGCACAACACCACATGGGGCTGACCACTGTATCACATGTGCATCAGGCATAGCACTGCATTGTCTCAACCACAAGTTCCATTACATGCTGCAGGAATTATCTCTGCTGTGGAAAGTGTATACATCCTAGCTGGACAGTGGAGTGCTCTCAACATAGCTGGTTGCCTCTCATATAACCATATATATTTGACTACACACCAGATATCACTGGACATCTTTGAACACTGTGTTCTTTGAGGTCTATGAAGACTAAATGCTGTATTTCATTCTCTGTAACAGCACAATTACTAAGTAGTTATTTATTATCATTGTTATTTTAATATGAATAATGAATTTAGTCACATTTCTATATGACCAGGCTTTTCTGTAGGTAGATCTGCTACTGTAGAAGGTGTCAAGGGTTTTAGGCTAAGATTCATCGACCATGTCCACTCATGACTTTCAAACATCCTCATGTACCTCATGTACCTCATACCAACTTAATGTTTTCTGTTGAATCAGCAAGCGATCTATGTGATGGCCAAACTATTATTACTATTGTGTAGTTTAAAATTAGCCATGATTATGTGATTAGTTAGCCAGATTTTTGGAGCATTCGCAGAGTTCGAGGGAATGAAAACTTCAGACAATAACATAAACTTTGTTTATCCCAAACATTATTCAGTCACATGCGAAGGCAGACGTATTAACCTTTCCAATCATAACTGCGAATTATGCTGAACTTCTATACTTATTTTATGCAATCACTGCTGTTCAGTGTGTATTACTGATGGCAGTACGTTATGTATGCGTCTGTCCCTGGCTCTCTCAAATAATGTTTCCATAGCAGAGCCAATCATTAGAAGGACACATTTAACAAAAATCCCTTGAGTCATTAGTTCTTTAAGCGCTGTGCTGAGTCCATTTATGAGTATTCATTGTGTAGGGTGGAGCCTACATTGTTTTGTTCACCCAAGCACTACGGACAAAGCATTTGCTGGCGCATGCATCCGACTAATCATTTGAGCTCACTGGGTCGATGAACGTGGCACTACTTTATGCATGTCTGAATTTTTTACTTTGCTCATTCTCTGCAATAGTGCAAATGGGTGAAAAGTTTGACAAATAAGCACATCATTATCATTGTGTGATTATGAACTACACCATAGGGATCAGTTTATTCTAGCTTATATTGGTATGCATAATGAAGCTTTAAACTAACTACATATTCAACCAGCTACTATAGGCTGCTGTTAGTATTTATGACCATATTACATCACATAAACACAACCTGAAATCTGATAGCACCGTAGCACTTTGCTACTTGTTAAGTCTCTGCCTAAAAACTTTAACTTCAACAATGGATAATATGGAAAGCCTTTGTTTACAGTTACCACTGATTGTTTGCCCACTATGAATCACAGCTCTACACAGCACTGCAGCAAGGTAACCCATGGATGGAAATACTAAACAGTACTAAGAACAAACTAACGAAACCACCGTTCCACTAAAGCGAACACGTAGCACACTGAGGACCTGCATAATTTTATTATGTACATGTACCGTAGAACAGTATTTAACAGAATCATGCAGTGCTGTCAAGAATATTGTACTGTTCAGGGTCAAACTTGGATTGTGTAGTAGACATGATGTTTGAACAATCACAAAGTTTGTTTACATGGTGGTTATGAATTCTGTTCACGTGGTGGCCATATATTATAGGTACTGTACTACCTAGAAGTGTAGAAGTACCGACACTTGCATTTTGGGATTTAGTGCCCTGCCTCCCTCTCTCCCTAGGGTAGAGAAATGATAAAGGTCACTCCAGATACATATTGGACAATAACTGGGGTTTTGTTGTATCAAAGAATGATTGCAAATCAGTTTTCCAACTTTTCAAAGAAAGCTGAAATTGCATGTCATTCCTAGGAGAGCGGTGGTCAACAACATGCTACTGTACGACACCACTTATCTTTTCAAAGCAGATGTTTGCAAATGTCTTAAGTAGCAGTGTTTTTTGGACTAAAAACCCTAGCAAAACGACGCCAAAAGCTACAATTATGTCTATAGTGACTGGGCTTGGGGTGTTTTAATCAGGTGCATTGACTCTGTAGTAATGGCTCTTGCTTTAATAGGCATCTGATGGTCCTCATATTTGGCACGCCGTTGCAGAATGGGAAAGGAAATTTCTCATCACAGCAATCAGTCTTTTCCTCCTGACCATATCTGATGATTCCAACATTGCTAAACCTTAAAGATACAAGTAATGCTACCATCACATTTAAAACTGTGGACATGGTCAAATGAATGAGGATTAAACCAAAATTTCATGCTTTTTTACCCTTCATTCTGCATCTGACCCACAATGTGTATTAAAGGAATTTAAACAATATTTTTGGTTTTTCTGGTTAAGTACAGTAATTGCAAAGCACAAGCACTCAAAGGAACTGGATCACTCGTTAGAAGTTGGGCAATGGGCATACAATACTGCATAGAATGTTGACGATCGATAATGAATTTGTATTTTTGGTAATTAGAATGTGTTTAAACAGCATGCAAAAGATTCTGTTACCATACTGTACTTTGAAAATATAAACTTTTTTGAAAATTCAACTTCTCAACAAGTATGTCCATCTAGGTTCTAACTCATGAAGGATAAACTGAGGGCATCAAAGATGATGTGGATGTTGACCTTATTTAGAAGTCAGAGAGGATACAGTAATAAAATGTTACAAATTTGGTGATTAGCAAGATGAGAGTGTGAAGAAGTAGGGACAGACTAAGAGTCTTAGCACAGTTCTTATTTCTTCACTAGCACAACCCCCCCCCCCCCAATCCCATCCCTCCTCCAATCAATACGCACTGTGTAATAAGGTAGAGATTGCAAGGATAAAATGTCACCTGTTCAAATGAACTAGTACTGCTATGCTCCCATTCACAGTTCAACAGGATGAAGTGTTTCAATTATTCTTCCACTTTTTTCCATCATATGCCATTATTTATTTATTTTATATTAGTCTCTATTGCCCAGGAATCACCAGATCTGACAACACAACAATTCCATTATATAGATTCTTGAACAAATCTGGTCTTACTTCCTAAGAGCATTTTAATATGGCATTTTTAGCATTATTCAAACCATTCAAATCAATGTAATAAACAATGAAACAATTTTGTTTGCCTCAGATCTCTTCTTTGTGAGAAAAACAACAACATAGAACCAACACACCAGTTGGTGGCCTAACAAGCATTTTCAGCAACATACTGCAATGCTTTGCTGAACTTTCTTCAATTTTTTGGCATTTATGATTGTTAACTCCTTGTCAGTGAGATACAGAACATTTCCCTGTTTGATATATTTTCTCTATGCTTCAAAGCATGATTTGTGAGGCCAAAGGCAAATATGAGCAATGCTAAATAATGTGAGAAGATTAAAGCCTTCCCAGATCTGTACATTTTTCCTTGCATAAAGTAATAAATAAATCATCACTGTTGACAGAGCTCCCACAATAAGCAGGATCTTGCCGTAGCGTAGTTACAGAGACCTTCATTAAAGCAGATGTTGGTTGTGTGGTTATCATTTTCTAGCAAATTTCACTAAGCATGTATAAACTTAAAGTAATTACTGCACAGTAGGTCTATTAGTACTGGTGCAACTATTCGCAACCAAGTTCTCCCCTTGATGTTTCCAATGAACAACAACAACGAACAAGGAAATAAAATAAAATACATTTTAATGTGACTACTAGTATCACGTAGTAACAAATAATGAACTAAAACAATGCAAAAGGTTACTCTAACATGACAGTTAAATTTAGTAACTCATTCAAAAAAAAGTGCAACAAAACATCAACATATTGAATGTGGCCCCGTAAAAATATGCAAACTACAGACTGATGGTAAGGTTGGCTAGCCTACTGCACCATGAGCACGGTATCAATTTATCAAAGAATTCAAAATCTTACACTTCACCTTCCAGCTTCATTTCTGATCTTAGCTTGCCATGGAAATTTCAAAAGTTTAGCCACTTGCTTCAAAACTTGCTTCAAAAAAGTTCCTAAAAAATGTTCTGGCTAAATTTAAGTTCTAAGCTGGAACCCACTCGTCAGTCACTGTACACAGGCTTAGGTCTATGGTCCTTGAGCATCCCAATAACATTTGCTGATAATATGCAGTAATACAGGCCTGAATGTTACGTATAGAAATAATGCAGATATTTGACTGATGATTGATCGTTGATGACTTTATTACGTGTTTATGTTCTTAATTCTACTGGCAGAAAAATGCATGTGCCTTTTTTGACTGGCAAATGGCAAAATCCACCGGCATTTAACCAATGAATAGCCTGCACTTTGAGCCTTGCATATAAATCTGAAATTGCAATGACTGAATGATATTGTTCACTACTCTAGATGTACGAAGGTTGCGTGGAAAGTTGACTTTTCACAGTTTCAAGATTGTTCATGGCTTTGATATCTTGTCTGATATATTTTTGTCAGCTTTCCTGATAGTATGGTCAGTAAGGGTCATTCTGTACAGATACAGAAAAACCTTAGCGATAGATTATAAATTTGTTTGGAAAATTCCTTTTCTCAGAGGCTTTTGAACAAGTGGAATGAAGTGCCCTAGTCATCTGCACTACCATAAGTGTCAAAGGATTTAAGAATGCTTTGGACAAGTATTTTAAGCATTGCAACACAGAGGATTTGTGTATACCGATTTTGGCACTTTATCGTGGGGTCTTGATGAGTCTTTTTGATTCCTTTTTCCTTTCAACCAACATTTAGCCAACTATAGTCAAATTTATCTCATGCTTTACTCGACACATGCACGTAATTACCCTGTTAGCAAAGCTAGGCTCCTAAGCCTATCATTTCTATTTATTTGAAGCAGGTTTAGGCCTAACAAATTTCTTTCGTTAATGGCTAAATGTACGCCTTCAAACAAACATAATCATGTCCTTTAGGACAAAGATACTTAAATATAGGCTCTAAAACAAGCCAAAATGAACAAGCAACATACACTTGTATTACCTGACACTAACAATACGTTACTCATTAGGCATACCTTAGGTGATCAGGCTGCCTAACAACACATGACCAGCTTCATAAAAAAAAATCAGTTGTTCAAGATAAAACAACACAGTATTAATCATGTAAAATCACCCCAGTTGCTGGTTGAAAGTATGGAAACCTTTGTATATCATGTATATATACTAAAAGACTTGACATAACGTGGTAGCTACGTTACAATGACATTCACAATACAAAAAAAAAGGTTATTTTTCACCTTCGTCCGAAAAAGTCTATACGTGACAAAATGGAGATCAGGCATGTCTACACAACAACTGGGCCCAGCCCACAAAGAATCTCACACTTGAATTTAAATAGCGTACGCGAATTTTTAAATTATTGATATTCCCATACTTTGAAATCACTAGGTGGTAACAAAAATACAAAACTCAAGATTTCTTGTTTGTTTCTGGCCTACTCATTGATTACAAATTTGTAAGAGAAAATATATTTTCGTCTGTAAAACTCACTGGTGGGGGTCGGATTTTACAAATGCCACACTGTTCAGCTTCAGGACGGATCTTTGCGATGTAGGCCAGTGGATCTGCGAACTCTTCCTCAGTTGGTTCATACACAGGAGCCTCCGGTGGAGGCACGAAACGAACGTCTTCCTCCACCATTTTGATTGAAAAACGTTCCTAGGACCGAAAACATAAATGTTACAGAGATCTACCGTAAAATTGGCCTTGGTTTGGCCATAGTCCACAAAGACAGTACAGGAACAGTAAGACTCTTAGACATATTGTTATTCACCATACATGATGTCTCGCAAACACTATGCCTTCATTTGGAAGGACCGTGTAACATCCTACCCAATAAAGAAAGTAGTTCTAATGATGTCGGTTACAAACTTACAATGTAACTGAAACAATAATACATTGATCCAGACGGGACAACATTAATTTTTATGTACTATTTTCTACCTGAAAATGCAATTTTAGTTACAATATTTGTTCACATCGGGTGAAGAACGGACGCATTTATTATGAAGAAGTAGTTCAGGAAGGTCATTCATCGCTAGTTGAGGGCGACATAGGTTTGTGTTACGTCATGCTAACAGCTGAGGTCTACTCACTGTGAATGTATCATGTGTATAGGAAAGACGCCAAGTGATACCAAAGGAATTACAATAATACTTTCATAGTATAATCGTAGTAATACAAAGTAAATAAATGTTCATCCAACTGAGAATTGCACGTCGTAAATTCAAAGTACACTCGTCCATGAAACCGTGTAGCATAATTGAAACAATCCGTAATTGTAATCTTAAAAAATGTTGAAAGGATGTACGGTATAAAGGTGGGGTAGGCATATAGTATCGCCAGTCAAGGGTTGGTAACTTTAGAAAATTAGGAAGGAAAAAAAAACAATAACAAACAAACACTTCGATAGCTTGGAGCAGACAACACCACATTGAACTGTGCGCCGTAACCGTGTTCACTGTCAAGGAAGAATTAAGCCTAATCAAACTTTATGACAGAGGCGACATATATTGAAATCTACGTTAAATGGTTGTTGACTTTAGGCATAACATTAAATTTGATATGTTGTAGGCTAGACCGTTAAATTCCACTGCTACGGTCCAAGTTGTATTTCTATATCAATTTTAATTTTTGACAAACTAATCTTTAAATAGCTGCGATTAAT
>JAAAKB020000013.1:1140792-1153756 GCA_010014835.2 Apostichopus leukothele | reverse complement strand
GGTTTTTGGGCTTGACGGTATTGCCGCTGAGGTCTTCCAGATTGCGGGTGTACCCTTCATAGTCAGGGACTGCCTTAGCTATCTTTGTTGGAGCAGGGAGTTGTTATGGAACAACTCCCTGGTTGGAGGATAGGGAGTAGATTATTTTCCCAATGGCTAATGAGATGTTGTTTAATATTTCTGGGAGGCGGTTTGACAATCGGTTAATGTATACGGGTGGGCCGTTGGGTTTTCTGTATGGTTGGAATTTGCCAGTGCCTAGATCTATGTTTTAGTCAAGAAAATCTACTACCTACGCGTGGACTAAATATTACCGTATAAACGCATCTGAAAGGTAGTAGATCCTCTCTTTTGTTACATATATTGTTGACTTCACGCGATCAACGAAACGAGTTCATTGTACGACCAGCCTATCCGCCGAGTAGGCTGCTCAGATTTACCCAATATCTCAGTGACTTTTGAGTTCACCAAAACTCCACATCACATATTCCAACACTACAGCAAGGTAAACACTCACTACAGACAAAGGCATGACAAATTTAGAAGATCCTGACTTCAAAATTTATGGTGCAGCTAGTTAATTACAGCTTTGAATCGATCGTGTAAACGTTGTGCATCGTCGCAGTCATATAATCTGGGATTACCGTCAGATAAGTGATTAGGGCACGGTTAAACGACTATAACCTCAACGTAAGATCCGAGTCTCTAACATTAATCATAAAGAATTTAAATAGCACATTTCAGCATGCTAAAACTACTAAACAATTTATAAAAACACACGAAGTTTGCAATTTCCGTTTACGGAAGCTTTCGGATCTAGTTAAGTAATATCTTAGCTACTGTTGAGGGCGACATCCATGATCCTCCTATCTAAGGATGGAAAACAACATCCTACGTGTGGGCTATTAGTGTAGTACGAAATCTATAAACTGTCCTATTGCGACTGTAGGTTTAGTATGTGAGTTTAACGCACATCCTATCTTAAGCCTAGCCTTCATCCTCTTCACACACTGTGTGGGTAGTACTAGTAGGTTATATCGCCGGTTGATAAACTAGCAGGAAAGTTCCTAATTTGGGGAGGTGTTAGATCAGTCATCTGGAGCGAAAAAGAGTTCGAACACAGGACATGTAGCAAAATGGCATCTGTGAGCCCGACGTCGCCAGTAAACGCCGACTACATTAGGCTGATGTTTAACAAGAGCAGTGTTGTGGTGAAATCAGTTTGTGTTGGAGTGGTTTTCTTATATTTTATATCTATATTTGTCGACACAGAATCATTCCTCAATGCCCTGTCGGTAACCCCTGGGCTGATCTTCCCTCCAGGGTTTCATTTCTGGAGCTTAGTTACTCATCAGTTTGTAGAGATACACATTTGGTTTGTGATCATAGACTTCGCATTTGTGCTTTTATGTGGCAAACTATTGGAGCCAATATGGGGGGCATTGGAAATGCTCTTGTTTTTTGTAATTGTGACTGCAGGGTCAGCCATTTGTTCGTCAGTAGTTTATGTTTTCCTCTACTTAGCAACTTTCAATGTTGAATACCTGTTTCATACACATTTATATGGACTATCAGCTTACATAGTTGGCGTAACGGTAGCTTTAAAGCAGTCGATTGGGGATCACGAACTACCACCGTTGGGTCTAAAGCTCAGAGTGAAAGACCTACCATTGATCGTTGTAATGGTTTCCATTGTTATGAGGCTGCTTGGACTGGTGCCTGGATCTCATCCATGTCTCATCATTACAGGTATATCCCCATCAATGTCTTCATACTAGGAAACTTCAATGTTAAATGCCTCTTCTTAAAAGTTTTCATGACAACTTCAATAAGGTCCCTCTCCAATTGTGGACATTTGTGTAGCTTTGTTAGTTTCTCTTGTTCCATGTGCTATATTCTTTACAAGTACTTCTATATATATTGGTTGTTGGTATAATATTTAACCCTGTCATAAATAATATTTTGATAAATCACCATAGGCCTAAGTGCTAAATTCCAATACTTCCTCCCTAATTTATATTTATAATTTTCATCGAAGGTTTCATGGTTAGCTGGGTTTATCTCAGATTTTATCAGAAGTTACCTAATGCTGAAGGACGGGGCGATATGGCCGATAGCTTCAACTTTGCCAGTTTCTTTCCAGAAGTTGTCAGACCACCAATTTCTCTAGCAGCAAACGCAGGTATTTCAAGATCCTAAACTAAGACTTATTGTAAGATATGATTATAGCAAGAGAAGACTGAAACAGCAAGATTTAAAAATTTCCCCACCCCTCTATCACATCTTCTTCCTGAATAGTGCCAAGCCAATCATGCCAGAATCTGGAAAGGTTTCATGGGGACATCCTTCTTGGGGGGTGTTACGTCCTGTTACGACGTGAAGTTATGCTCAAAGGCAAGGATAATCAAACAGTATGGTTTAGAGTAACTGCATTTTTGGGGGTAACCTAAGTGCAAATGAGAAACACCATCCCAGTCCCTGAAAATAATATAGTGCCATAAACCTATCTCATTCCAATATTTTTGTTTGCCATGATTGCACTAACTTACCCATTGCTCTCATACTGTACCTATTATATCCCTGTAACTCTTATAACCAGTCCACAGCTTCCTTGTGAAGATCAAAGTTTGCAAAAAGCAGATCAGGAAATATGATGTCGGGGCTCCCTCCTCGATAACAATCAACCTGCCGGGAACTGATCCTGCTGATGCAGAGAGGAGAAGGTATGAAAACTAAATACCTTATTTAGTGACATGTGCCCTGGGTGAGGGGGGGGGGGGGTTGGGGGATGTGCATACCCCTTCTCAATTTCACACAAAACATCAATAGTATTTATTAGAAGTCCAGAACCTCTACTTGAGAGCCACCTATGGGCTTCACTTCCTCCTTTATGAAATCCTTCATTCGCCTCTGACACTTTCATAGATGTTCAGCTTCTACCAAAGTCAGTCAGTCACCATTGGATCCAGTGCATGCCACTAAGCTGATTTCCAGTATGTGAATGATACCATCATTGTGATAGAGTGACCTTTGCACTAATGGTAGTCTTGGCAAAGTCGTTTGTTACTGTTTTTCTCGCTTGCAACTGTGCATGCCTCAGAGTCTGTTTCTGCCTACCTCGAATGTGTTTGCCCACTGTATTTTACATGCCCGAGGATCTGTCCGATACAAACGGCTTGCACATTTATCCAAAGAGGGGCTTGAACTTATGCAAACCACAAAATCTTTATTGATATTATTGTTACAAAATTGCGTGTCATGTGAGATCGTGTATCTTCCACAGCAATTAGCGACCGTCTAGCAGTGTACAAACCAATCTAAGGCCAATTGATTGTTCACTGCGGCAGGCAGGGCTTGAATTAACATTTTGGGGGAAGTGGGCCGAATTGGCAAACCTGATTGGCTGCTTTCCTTTTCCAAAGCAAATCTTTCAAATTCAAAGGAAAACATAACATAGCTTGGGAGAAATGTGCAAGACCCTAGTATCAATCGAAAGCGTTGCTGCGGGCGTTCTCCGGGCAGCAAATAGATACCGGAAAATAACTATGTGAAAAAGAAAGGTAAACTAGGCTGTTCATACTAGGGTCTTAACAAGACTACACTAATGGTAGAACATTGATGCTACATGCATTACTCTGTACAGTAACAGTATTGAATCTGTCATTGTCATCAGATCAGTATCATAGCAACACCAGACTATTGGAAACTAACTCATAATGTTTCTCAGAAGGATTAGTACTCTTGTCCAGTCATAATTCAGTCTGCCTCGATTCCTTTGAGAGATGATCAATGCTAGTTTACACACAATTTGTCTCTGTCTCAAACTGTAACTCACACATACTGTACCAACAGGAAGGAATCTGTTTATCTTGAACACAAAGGCATGCAGTGTTTGACCTACCAGCAACAGTACTGTATACCTCATTAAATTATAATGCTGTTGTACAATTTTTACAGCAGCTTGAGAATTGTTTATTTAGGTCATGCATTATTTTTAGGTATATTGATGATTCTCTTGCTTTGTTTGTGCACAAACATTGTCATTACTAAAACAAAGGGTAGGCCACGTCTTTCTTCTCACCCATGAAGATATATATCACTGAACTATCCTTCATACAGCTCATTTAAATTTATACCCAAAATGTTTAGCCAAGATGGGTTTACTTAATATTTATTGAAAGTGTTACCTGTTTGGTTGTGAGTGGATACTTTATATGGATTGTATTGCAATTGAATAGCCTTATGGGGGGACAAAACATATGCAAAAGAGACTGATTCCTGCTGTAAGACAGCTAAAATATTAATTTGTGTCAGTTTGTTGATAATATCTACCAGGGTTAATCCACACCAAGATAGTAACTGACCAACTAACATGCTGGAAAGACCTTCCCATCAAACCAAAGTTAAGGAGTTTGATTGGATAAAAATGAATTTCAGTCTTGTCAGCCACTGTTTTTTTTTTTGCTATTCCAACTCATTCACTGATATTGTTAAAGTGTAAGCAAGGTGTTGTTAATGTGCTTGTAAGTGTACTGATATGTCATAATAGAAAATTAACCGGAAGATAAATAATAAACTTGATTGTCATCAACAGTACCATGCAAAATTACTTAGCACTGCTCATAATTACACTCAGCTCCCACCACTGTACTAAGCACAAGTATGCAATAAAAATATAGAGGCTTTAAATAAAGCCAGGTAATTTCAAAAGTTGAAACTCTATGTGAAGGGGGTTTGGTGTTGTGCAGTGCAGTTCAATGGAATAATGAATAAAATGCCTTGAATTCAACTCTGCATTCCTCAAGGACTGTTCTTTTATCTTTAGGTGAACTAATTTACTGTAAGTTCATGTACAGTGATTGTAATACAGAGCAAATGATGTTTGACGTTCCATTCGTTGTAATGGAAAGTAATTTGCATATTTTCAAACTTACCGCAGGAAGATCTGATTTCCTTATTCCTTTGTTTTGAATGTTTAATTGTTTCCTGGATGTGATAAAGTGATCTATATTATTATGCATCAATTGTCAGTTTGTACCTATATATATCTAGGCATGGTAGGATCAATTATCAGCTAGTAAATCACATACTGTGTTAATATACACTCTTGTAGTGGCTAGGCTCCACAAGTACAGGCTTTCAATAAGTAAATGTAACTTCCAACTTAATAGGATCCAATTCATTAAAAAGATACAGACATTTAGTTGCTGCTGCCTGATCTATCCACTTTTGCACACCTCCTTCTCCTCTTGAACATCTATGCACCCAATATCAATTATCAAGACATTAAGTATCTGGGTCGTTCACACAATTCACATACAGTATTTTCACGTATTGGTGGGGATTTACCAAAAGATATCACCTATTAAGACCAATGCAATACATTAGATGCCCACCCAAGTTGTACCACAGAGTTGCAGTAGTAAAGTATCATGACAATCATGTTTACCACATGATCATTTTCATAGTGTAACACTATATCTTATTTTCTTCAAGAGCTAAACTTTGACCATCCAAGTCTTCTTAATTTAAGAGATTAGATAACCTGATGTTGTTGTCAGATAATATTACAAATATATATAGCATGGATATTAGACAGTCTACAGTCTTTGAAGTTACCCAAAGCTATACAGTACCCTTCGATTTGAAAGGATTGTAAATTTGCATGAATGACTATTGACAAATGATATGAATGGCTATATCAGTATGTATGTACTAGATATACACTTTAGTTGTTAGACTTTGGCACTGTATTGATTTTTTCAAAGCCCAGGTTGACAATAACAACATGGTAATACATTAACTTGGGCTTGGATATTTATGAGGAAAGGTGTAGATAATTGGTTATTCAATAGCAGAAATGTACATAAACTATGATCTAGGTTCTTTTCCATATAACATTTGATTCTCTGCGTGGTGCCTTGACGTGCAATACTCGACACTGTCCACCTGACTGATGTACACAGAAAACACAGGCTACCAATCTCAGTTCAAAATGCAGTTGATAACAAATGACTGTTTTTTTTTACCCAAATCTTGCTTGTAAAGTAGCCTACACTAGATATATTTGTTGTGAATAGCAGTACTAAGTCTAGGCTACTGTATATAGTTTGTTTACAAATGTGAAGTCCTGAAAATCACTGGATCAAATCCTCTTCTAGCCCCCCCAAAAAAATCTTTACCCCCCCTTTTTTCAAAACTTGTTTAGAATAATTTCATAGTCAGCTTTCCCCTGTTTGAACTTTGAATGCTCATTGATGTATGCTAAAGCAATATGACAATTTTCTTGAAATCCCTGTATCTGATGAAGCTGGAGTGTTATCCAGGCCTAGTTACATGCTGATGAAGTAAATTACTATCAGTATTGATTGTGGCCTCTGACTGGCAACCACCAGCAAAGCAATGGCTACTGTACTGTATGTACAGTATGAGATCAACTCAAGATAATGGTTGCATTGCTAAGTTGTAATAGCAATTCTTTGCATTTTCAAAATTTATTTATAATTAATTAATCTTGTCCCAAACAGCATTTTAGTACCAACAGTATACTAGTCTTTGTATTAGTGAAAAAAAAGCTGTGTGGACAAAGGCCCTGATACCTCAGCATTCACATTGCTATATATACTGTACTCTGTGGTACTGTAGAAAGTGGCCTGCACACTATATACTTGAGAACAAAGAAGTAATTCTTTACATATTGTAATGGCATTAGAATTCTGTTCTTTGTAGTTTAGCAAATGATATCTAGTTGATTACAAGAAAACTTTCTCTTTTTTGTCAAATACTAACGATCAGTGTGAACACAGCTGTGCCTTAGTCTTTGTTATAAAAATAGTACTGTATGTACATGCAAACAAACCAAAGAGAATTCTTAAGATATCTGGTCACATGTCAATGTATGGAATAACTGTAATGCAGGAAATTTGAACAATACAATGCAGTGAAGGTCTGAAGGAAATCTACTCTTATTTCTACTTTATAGTTGTAAGAACATCAGTATTGCCCCAAAATATGCAAGATACACTTGGTCAGAAAGTACTTTTCATAACTTATAACAATTTTAAGTGTGCTAAAATTGTGCGCCACTACTGATGACCCTTTTGATGTATTTTGTAAAAGCTTGTGAAATCACAGTAGTCTTAACAGTACTTCAAAGGTTTTTGCCTGGTATGGACATACTGAAAAAAAGTTTGAATTTTATACAGTATTTGTATAGTGATGTATGATTAGTGTTGTTGTGAACCTTGAACACAAGATATTGTCTTGTATTGACAATACAATACCTTAATCCTAATGGGACTGTGATTTTACACAAGAGGTCACTTTTCTGACTCAGTCTGAGGAATTCCATATGTATTGTATAGTACTTGATTTATTACCATGCAGTCACCTTGATCATTCTTGTTTCACCACGCAAGGCCTTGGTGTAGATTTTGAGTGTTTTTGTGTCTCTATTTATAACAGATTTTTTTTTTTTTGTGACAATGAGTGCTCTATTGCTCAGGCAACTTTGTTTTTTTCAGTTCATTGAAAAGTACAGAACTTTATACAGTAATAGATCGCAGTATCATACGGTAGCAGTTATTTGAGAACGGTTGGCTTAAAGTCTCCTCATGTTTACTATACTGTACCATATTACTTGAAGCCTTGTGCAAGCCCTACCTTGTCTTTTCTAAATGTTTGCCCTAATCCTCTGGAGAGGACAAAGCTGCATTCCCCCAAGCTTTCTTAAATTCTTAGCTTTAAGGTCCTTGATCAGTAGATCTGCTTTGACAATTATTGTATGACAATTATTCTGAATGGCATTGCAAAGGAACATAATGTACAAAGTACAATACAGTAAACAAAGGTGCTCTTCCTAAATGAGGATAGTCAGTAGATGCCATGCATTTGTCTGGCCCGTGATAACACAAATGCTGTTCTAGTGCTGTGGTCACCAAGGTAACGTGTGTACTGTACTTATATTCGCACCATATGTCAAGCTTTGCTTTCAAATATTTTTGTTTATTCCATGCACAGGAAAATTGCCTTAGATGCTCTGAAAGAGAGATTGAGTCGCGTGGAGGAGCAGACACAGTGGCCGAGTATGGACGAAGCTAGCCCGGCATCACCCGCTACATCAACATCCAGTACTGTCTCCAAGGAGAAGGCGTCTGCCGACACTGAAATTGCAAGCAACTCCTCCTCCACAGCACCGAGTGCTACCAGCCCTGATCAGAGTGTCACGATGGGTACATGAGAAAACATGATCTACGGTTTTACTAAGCTGTAAAATTTATGTCAAACTGAGAATTTGGAAGTAGTAATCAACAAGTTGTGATACACTTTGTAAGTATGAAGCATCGTTTACTAATATCTGAACTCCAGAACAATCCACATGATGGTGACAAGCGACTGATGCAGTCATAACATATACACTGGCAAGACATGGCACTCTCAGGTTTCATCTTTGCAGCCCAACCAGCCATCAGGGCCTTGTATGCTTTATACGACTACATCAGGAACAGCTTGTCAGGACTATGGATATTCCTTTTAATGTGTATACTTCTGAGGATGAAACCGCTCTCTTGAAGGGGTCAAAGGTGAATATTGTATGCCGATGTATTAGTGTACACTGTAGAAACAACTAACAATTAAAGCTTGATGTCATTTAACATTCTCATTAACAGAAAATTTGCAATCTCTTTTCATGGAATACCAAAATTCCCAACTCAAGAGAATGGCATGGGAGAAACGGTTTTTCAGTTATATGCACTATATTGTTTATAACAGAGTATTGTCAACTTGTGAATACTGCTATAAATAAATCAGAACATAAATCTTTGGTCAGTGTGAATGAAACCACAGCAGTAGGAAGTGAACCTAAAGCAGATTTGATGAAACTGCAGTGATGCTCTGCAGTGATCGGAAGTTTGTTTTGGGCTCAAGGAGTAAAAAAGTTGCCTTAAGATCAGAAAATTAATTGCAATTTAAAAACAAATGAAAGTATATTGTAATGCACTATAAGGAGTCATTTAGTGCAGATTTTCTTTCAGTAAACTCTTCAGTTATTTATTTAAGGAGGAGGCGTCATCTCTTTAATCTTGGTAATTTGCGATACATGTTTAGGGTGGAAGTTAATTCTTCAATTCTTCTCTCACTACAACCTATTAATGGGCCTTATTAATTTTATATGTAAATGGTATCTTCTTAACAGAAAATTCTTTACACTGTTTTAAATGATCTATTGTTGCAAGTGTTATCAGGACATTTGAACTTTAACCTGTGCGGAGTGACATTATACCGGTTTTAAATGCTTTGAAAGCCTGGTGCAGGTCTTGGGAAGGGGAGCCGAGGGTGTCTCATTTAAAACAATCCAAGTCTGTCCTTGTGACAGTCACATGAGCTTCTTCATTTACATGAAAGCTCCTGTTCTTCGCCTTTCCATTAGGTGTTAACCTTCTTGATTCTGAATATCTGTGATTCCGAGGTCAAACTTTTTATCTTAAACTGTAAGTCTTCTGTGATGTGCACAGTGAATTACACATTAACTTTTGTCATGTAGATCAACAACAATCTGGTGCAACAGTTTGGATGGCATGGAAACCAACCAGTGTCAGAATTGATGCAGTTATTAGAACCATACAAGACAAAAAAGAAAAGAAAGGGTGTTATATGAAAGTTTGGTTCACAGATTTGAGCAACATGGTAGTGGTTTGGATGAGTTCAGTTGTATTTTCAGCCTCATGTTGGAAAGAGTAAGTAAGGACTGATAGACCAAAGGAAGAGGTCAGCCATCTGTAATCGTTTTTCAGACATTTTGTGAATAAGTAAGTCTCTGAAATAGTTTTCTACCCGATTGTTTGACTTGTTTACCAGCAGTAGTTTTGATACCAGTGCTAGATCAATGTGTACCATATAGTACAATGTGTTACACACCACACTTATTAATGTACATACACACATGGTAGTCTGAAGTTTCTGTAGTTGTACTTGTTCACCAAAGAATTACTTTCTATTCTCTATGAAAGTTCTTAGTTCACAGTAAGAAGGTGTTTATTCCTACAAAAGAATGTGCTTACAGTATGACCTTTTAGAAGAGCACCCAGTTATGCCATAGAGAATTAACCACAACAATGCAGTTTATGGTTTCGTGTGTCGAAAAGGTTATTCAAATTGGGCAGCTGTAAATATTTTTGCTGCAAAATGTTAAGACAAATATTGATCATTGATTTTATATTCGATGATTGATTTATAGGATTTGGGGTTCTTTTTTTCCTTATTATTTTTACATTTCTGCTCCAATTTCACTTTTCTTAATCAAAACTCATCCTGCAAGTCGCAATTCAATACAGAAGTGAAATTAATGATATCTAATTCCTTTTTTAGTGTCAATATCATGGGTTCCATACCCACTCCCCACCCACCATCCCCCAACCCAAGAAAATAATATTAACCCAAGAGTAATGTTTATGCAAACACGTTTTCAAGGATGCAAACTTTACGTCCTACCACAATGAGTGTGCAGAGTAGATACGATTTATCCATTACAGTATAGATACAAGTCATTTAAACCAGAAGGCAAGCCCTTTGGTCGGGTAAAATCCCTTCAAGTTGACTACAAGCTTGGTTTACTAATTGGGATATATACATCTAGCATGAAGTCTATCCAAGCTTGCTATGTATTGGTGATTTATGTACTAAACTACTCCCATTAGGAATACTGTAACCTTTCTGAATAGGCATGACAATGAGATATTATATTCAAATAAGAATATAAAAAATGAAATATAACAAAAGAATATGCTTTTTTTTTGGCAATTGTATTGCTCTTCCTTTCTCTTAAATTCAAATGAAGTGGTAGCTTATCTGGCAAACTCCATTCTGTGGTTTGATTTATCCGCTCATTGCTGGCCCAGGTTAAAGGATTTATAGCAAAAGCATCATTTGAACCACAGTAATGGAATCAGCCATTTGCTCATAAATATGCATGAATTAGGGATTGACTTTATGCGAGCTGCTCAAACATCACAAGTTGAAAATCTCACATTTACATCCTGAGCAAAACCTTTCATTCCTCCCTGCCTCGGATCAATCTAAAATGTAACTGGAAAGAAAAGTTAACTACTGAAAGATCATGAAAAATAACTAATCATTTTACAAAAGTAACAAGTTTCCTGAAGTTTTTGAAGAATTTGTTCTCATCATGTCACTCATTCGTTACTTGTGTATTGGAAATTCTGTATTTAACGACATAATTCTGACAATAGTCATGATCAAGGTTGTAATAATGAAACTAAAACTCTACTTAAGCAGAACTTCCTGTTCCACACTTGATAATTGCAGGTTCATTACGAAAGCAGCAGAAATGTGTGAAAACAGATAGCAGGCCCAGTATTATAATGAACAATCTATAACATTCCTTTGGGATGTACATTTACCCAGTACCTTAGGTTCAAAGAAGGTTGTTCATTGGTGGGGAAAGAGACCTATGTACACTTGCTGATTCTCATGCACCCCCCCCCCTTTCCCTCACACTGCACTTAGAGGTACAGTATGAGTTTTAACATCCAAGAATTCTGGCAGTTTTCAAACATTGCTTCAGCAGCGGCCAGTTTTCTATACCGGCTCCTTCATGTCCAACATATGCACATCTGAGTGTTAATGCTGATCAATTTCAGTGTATATGATAGTAATTATTTGTGTCAGAATATGTTTTGTTGATATGGAGTGTTTAAGTAAACATGGAAAATTTTTCAAATTTTAGTTGAGAAATTTAAAAGGTGGGGAATCTTGTAGGACTGATGTAGAATTTTCCCATCACTGAAGTCCTCAACAAATGCCTTGGTTCTATCATGATACCAAGTTTGTACAGTCTCTGGTGAAACTGGCAATAAAATGTCACAGCATTAACTTGTACCAACAGCAGGTTTACAAGGCTATGCTGTGGATTGACATATCTGAGAGTATTAAAGCAGGTTGGACGAATCATTGAAGGGGCCTACTCATTCTCTGTTACACCTAAGAATGAATTACATGACACAAATACAGGGTCTTATTTTCATTCCTGTACCTAATGCCTGATACTTTCCAAACTTCACATCTCAACAACTTTTTAAGAATGTTGAGTTCTTTTTAAAATAACCATAGGCCACAAAAGTGATAAACTGGGTTAAAATACAGAGATACATCATCTGGAACACAAGTTGAAAATCAGAAATACCATACAAATAATAGTTGCAAAATCTGAAACTGAGTTAGAAAGGGCATTCGAAAATAACAAGGGTCTTTGACCAATGTTTGAAGAGAGAGAGGATTGGGAAATTTGACAGCACTCTCTTGTAGCCCTGGGCACTTCTATCTATATAAAGTAATATTTGGCACTGTGTCTTGATGGAAGAAAACAAGGAGTTATGACGTCAATTTCCTTCACTCCTGCCAATAGCCCACTGTAAACCACTTTGGAGGCTACAAAACTTACTGAACTTTTGAATCTTCCTTCCACACATGTAACTGTAACTCACTCCCTAAACAAGCCAGGCCTCCCTACACCTATTATTGTAAATACATAACAGTAAACATTACTGGTAAATGCTTGAGAATCACTAAGTCGGAATCCTCTGTTTATTTAGATCTCAACGCTGTTCCACGTGTCAGACAGTTGTAGCTAACCAATGATTAACACCATACCATGCTACTTACTAATCTGACTGCATTAACTTGCAGCCCTGGCAACCACAAATATTACAATT
Source organism: Apostichopus leukothele (assembly GCA_010014835.2). Taxonomy (NCBI): domain Eukaryota; kingdom Metazoa; phylum Echinodermata; class Holothuroidea; order Aspidochirotida; family Stichopodidae; genus Apostichopus; species Apostichopus leukothele. The sequence continues at coordinate 1,141,025 of JAAAKB020000013.1, read as the reverse complement.
GATATATCTCTGAAAATTAACTCAATTCAAATAGCTGCAGTCTTTTTAAAGAACTCTCCTTTTATGTTATTTTGGTGACTACTTCAATGACCCTTGGCTTTGCATTCATGACAGCTGTTCTTTCTCCATTGTCGACCACGCCAATTATCCACGCCGGGTTTCCGTCGCTGGACTCCAAAGCTCGACAAAATGAAGCTGCTTGTTCTCTTGGGAATGCTATAAGTAGACCTCCT
>JAAAKB020000013.1:1130083-1140692 GCA_010014835.2 Apostichopus leukothele | reverse complement strand
TATCACTTCCGTTATCTGCTTAGTTGTGCTAGATTCCCAACTCCTGAAGAAATACTTTACATTACATGCTTTACATGGCCATAGGCCTACCTAATTATCCTTTGTGCCAAGGCAACACCAATTGGTAACACCACCTGGTACAAATGTGACACTGAGTAACTATCTTTGTAGGAAGAAGACACCATCTTGGCGCTTGTCTGTAATGGCACCCTACTTCCTCACCCCAGAAGCTTTCGTCATAAACATATGCACATTTACTTGGTGCCAAGGCAACACCACCTGGTACAAAGGTGACCAAAAAATCTTTGTAGGGAGATGACACCATCTTGGTGCTCGTCTTTAATGGCACCCTACTTCCTCAACCCAGAAGCTTTCATCATAAACATATGCACATATACTTGCAAGAAAATGCCCTTGATGTTCTCATGTACATCAGGCCATACAGTATCAGACAATTGTGGCAGATCATCATTTCTATTTGGGCAACAAGATGGTATCCAAAACACAAAGTATGTCTTTAATAAAACATACTTTACTTAATTTTATTTAATTCTTCTTTAATTCTACTACAAACAAAACTCTCAATGATAAAGAAGGACAGGAACACACTATAACAAAACATAACAAAGACAACACCATATTATTCTTTTTTTAATTTTATTGATTTGGAATGACAAATATTTTTGCAACCCAATATTTTCTATAAAATCTGTCTATATGAGAGTATACCTTCCTAATAAGGTTAAACAGTGCATGGTTGACCAGAGTGTGCTCAGAACGTCCACAATATTACACCACCAGAAAAATCCATCCCCGATGGTTTCTTAATATTGCTTCATATGGAACAGACAATGACCTAGAGAGTACCATACAGAGAACATTACTGCAAACTGTTGTGTTGAAGCTCACTCAGAATTTCTTGTGACTGCTCAATTTCACAAGCAATTCTTGAGAAGCCAACACACAGCAGGACCATATACTAACACAATAATGACATTCCTTTTTTTTTTTTCTTTCCCTTTAACATTTTCTTCTTTTTTTTTATCAGGTTTTTTATTTTTATTTTCACTTTTAACTTGTGTCCAAAGTTCTTGTCCATAAACAAGAATCATTTTCCTGTATTTCTACACTACTATTTACACAGACTTCAAACCCAGAGGGAATCAAGCGATACTTTACAACGATGATCAGATTTTGAGGATAAAATTCAAGTGGATGAATATTAATCGTAATGGATTTTAATATTCAGGTTGGACGTGGTCAACAATCTTTAATGCTGGTTAGTTGTATTGCTGGTGGAACCCAAAACATGAAAACACTGGTTTCATAATCAAGTGCTGACATTTCGAGTGTGTGTTAAATTAAACGTAAAACTTCAAAAGGAAATGGCGATGGAAATAAAATGCAGTTTTAGGATTGGCCTTCAAAAAGTACAATATACTGCTCCTGCAAATAGAATTGGATCATATGACTCATCATCTTAGCAAGCTAACATAGTATGTTACCAACATTTTAACTTCATTCTTCCAAGACAAATAAGACAACCATTACAAATCGTTCTTCAATTGTCTGTTTTAAGCATCTGATAAGTGGGTACTATGGATCAGGAAACAACACAATATATGCAGTATTTTCCCTTGGCCAGAATTGTAATTTATGGCAAGATATATCTTCAACATTATATCAGTCCATAACAAAATGAATGAGAGGGCATTTTTCCACCAACAATAATCACTTCAGTGAGAGGGGACAGGAGATTGGGAACTTGTGTGTTTGACAAGCCATCTAGACTAGAACAGACTATGATCCCATACAACTTCATAGCATTGGTCACACAATGGTTAATGATAATTTCCGATGTAACATGGTATGAGAGAGTCAAACAGATGCCAAGATATTGACACTAAACATACTGTAATGACAAAAGGTACATATCAAGCCGGTAATGCATTTCCTCCCCAAAACCTAACTAGACAAGTCAACAAATAGATCCTACACTTTGCAATCGACCAGTGTTGAAATAGTTGATAAATGCCCTAACCCACAAGTCACCTAAATTACCTTCAACGTTAATTGACCTCCTTTTGACTACCTCTGTTCACCAGCAGCATGCACCTTACTCCTACAATGGTTTAGATATATGTACTGCTGGGCTGAATGCCAAATGTGTTTTGACATGATGCCAACAGTTACAGTACTAAATGTCCTCCATGTTGTAGAATTAACCAATTAATATAATGTCTCATCTCATGACCGGAAGATTCCTCACTATTGGAGCAACCAGTACCGCCAGAATAACAAATTCTGTCTTCTGCAATGATATACCGACATCCTGCATTACTTTGACAAATATATTTTTGACATAGTGAAACACATGGACAGTCTTAAACTGCACCCCCTACAGGGGGTTCCATTCTTGTTGTGACCTCAATGACCCTGGGCTTTGGGCTCATGGTAGCTGTTCTATCGCCGACATCTACTACTCCTATGATCCAGGCAGGGTTACCTTCTTGAGCATCCATAGCACGACAGAATGCAGCTGCTTGCTCTCTAGGAAATGCTATAAGTAGACCTCCTGCGAAGAAAGAAATGCAATGTACTGTTTACTTGTATAGCAAATACTAGAAAACACGATTTGCATGATAAATGCTAGAAAACATGACTAATACTAGAAAACCTGACTTGTATGCCAACACTAAAATACAGTACATACAGTGTGACAATACCAGAAAGCATGGCTTGTAGGGCAATGCTCAAAAACATGGCTAATATGACAATGCTAGAAATTAGAAAACATGGTTTGCATGGCAATACTAGTAAAACATGACTTGTAAGGTAATGCTAGAAAACATGGCTTGTAAGGAATGCTAGAATACATGGTTTGTATGACAATACTAGAAAACATGGCTTGTAAGGCAATGCTAGAAAACATGGCTTGTATGTCAATCTTCAAAACAGGGCTTTTATGGCAATGCTAGAAAACAGGACTTGTAAGGCAATGCTAGAACAAGTGGCCTGGATAGCATTGCTACAAAAGTATGGACAAATTTGAAACCAAGAAGAGTCTTACCTGACGTTTCCGCAGAATATCCTTGTAGAAGCTGGAAAAGATTTCCACTGGATTTGGCAACAGTACTCATCTTAGCAATCACAGGCAGGTTATGAATCACAAACTTGACTTCATTGGGTTGATACTTTGCAAGTGCTTGAGCATGTCCAAGGATTCCATACCCTGTGACATCAGTAGCACCTCTAGCGTTGAAATGACGCATCAGAGTTGCAGCTGTCGAGACAAATTATGATTGTTGGATGATTATTTTAACAAAATGGAAAGCTGGAGAATTTTCCATGAGTGCTATCGTAGCATTTCCAAACTGTGCATCCTTCAAGCACAAATGATGTTAGAAGGGTAAGATACAAATTTGAATTTGTGAACTTCACGTAGTTTTTTGTTTTTTTGTTAGAGCTGTGATAAACTGTCTATCTTTGCCATTCACTCCAAACTCAAGTCTCTGATTTGCTTCCAAGTTACTTTAGTTAAACATAAGTGGCTAGAGATTCCAAGTAAGACAATATGTATGCAACTTTGTGATACTATCAGTTATAGATGCATTATTATCTTCAGAGTATATACATCAATTTACATTAAAGTTTGGGAGAGAAACAATTCACTACAACTACGACTTTAGTCAACCAAACAGTTTGATTATCAACTTTTTATCTGTCACACACAATTTACAGACTACACCAATGGTCAGAACCTCACCAAGACAAAAACAGCAATATTGTCCTTAACAAGCCTGACAGTAACCTAATTATGCTCACCAACCACAAAAATTAACTTCCCTCTTATTATTGATTACCTTTCAGATTGAGCCTTGCCATGTTAAACATGGCCTCTTTGTAGGCTAAATCAATGTCTGTCTCCTTGAGCTGGTTGCCACTCATCAGCCTCCTGTACCTTTCATTGTTGGATTCTTTCCACTGCTTCGCATTAACGGCAACCTGTGTCCCCAAAGGTTTTGTCAAAACAAGTACATTTCCAGCCTCAGCATGGGGTCTAAATAAGAAGAGAAAATGCCAAAACTCCTGAAACATTTCCTGCCTTCTTAATGTCATTAGAGTGGAATGAGCAACATGCAACCTTATTGAGAGTCACTCAGTCTCTCAGGCTATACATCAAAGACATATCAACCTACCTGTTCTGGGGATCAATGGGTCATTCAAGACATTTAAAAGCCTTTAAAAGAGGGCCGTGAACTAACCAAACGCACAAAACGCAACATTCAAATTTGTCAAACATTTTTATGTAAACTTTCTCTCATGCATAAGAATGCTAGTTATAATACTGAAACAGCATGCTTCAAGTACAGAACTGCTATTATTTAGTTCTATATCATATGTTTTCTAGTTCACTTTTGGCTTAACAATAACCGACAAAATACCATCCAGCGAACATTGCCGCACACTAATAGCTGATCCAAATGACGAATGCAAAAACTGGCCAAAGCAAAAGCAATTTGAAGAAGCTAACAGGATTTTTGTACGGAGAGCTGAAAGTACTAGTGTGTTTGGACCTACAATGTTCCCTTCCACTAAGAATCCATTTTGGAAGGTAATTTCCAATTCAGCTTACATGATGATATCCCCAGGCAGGACCGCTGAGGTTGCTACACCTCCAATGATGCACCATGGGTTGAGGACTGTTTGACCACCAGTAATATCTGTACCAGCTTCTCTTGCAGCATCCTGATTGACAAGAACACGATAAAGAGGGAAGCCGGGAATAATTTATTCAGTAGCGCATTTCAAAATTGCTGGGCAAATAGTCCAAAGATAAATAGCAGTTTTTAACACAGGAACCACAATATTTCAGACAACAATTGCAAAAACTCAGAGCCTTCCAAACTGATACACAAACTTTGAACACAAAATACTGTAATAGTAATCAGAATTGTACAGCTCAGGGCTATTTATAAAGTAATATACTGTCTGTTTCTTCTAGTTTGCTTTTCATTGAGATGATACTTTCTTCGGATGATACTCACGAGTGTTTAACATCACCTTACTCAAACCAAACCCATTTACCAATGAGCCTGTCATCTGTAAAATAAAGACGTCCTCTGTTAGTAGCTCACCTTAAACCCAGCAATGATCAGGGGTATCACAGTCTCCCTTTCTTTCTCAGAATACTTCTGTGGCACTCCCAACAACATCAGCATGTTATCACATGTTGTGATACCGAGAGCGTAAATGTCGCTCAGCACGTTAGCGCATGCTATCTTGCCCTGAAATTTAAACGTAACTAGCATGAATTCCACTCAATGACGATGTCACCAAAAGTTCAAAATACCGATCAAAGTGAAACGACATAAATATAAAATATGAATCCATTTGCAGGTCCATTACAGTAACAAAAAGCCCTAGAAAGCTCTTGCATTCAACCATGTTTTGGTACATTGTAATTTGATCTGAAATCTTAGATTAAAGATTTTTCAACCTTTTTTTCTGATACAAATACTCTGCTGTACTTGATAGACATACTGTAAACCAGTAGCGGATTAATCAAATGATGTCAAATGTGAACTTGACCAGTTCCAATATTAACAATCAAGTGGAAACAGTTCATAGACACATTAAAAGGAAGACATTCTTTCAACCACCAAAATCATATCAAACATAGGCAAACTTGAGAGTCATTTCCAAAATTTTCAGTTTTCTAATTTATAAACAAAAATTACATATTTCATGATTACAATAGAGGAGAGAGCTTCCAAGTCTTCCTTTTGACATTAAAAACATACTTTCTAAATATATTCTATTTTTGGAAATTATTGCTAAACTGTCACAGACCCCACGGGTTTCAGAGTGATAATGAATTCCTGTTTTAACTCATGTGAGAGACATTCATACATGTGATGCATACTGTCAGATATCAAGGCTGGTTGCTGGTAGAAACATATGTTCAGATCATGTGGCCATCTCTATAACACTAACCAACCTGCATATATGGATCATCAACCAAAGGGTAGAAGAAGTCTGTTGTTTGCACCAAGCTGAGACCTCCATGCCGAAGAGGCGTGACACTGCAGTCCATACCAATGCCTGCGTAGGAATGAGAAAACAAAATGGCGTTTCCATTATGATTATAACCTGGAATAATTAGTGTTATTTAGCAGAACTACTGTACAGTGCCTTTTTGTTTTTGATGTACAATATTGTTATGCAACCCAAACAGAGATGTATGTTTAATTTGTACCTCATATATATAAATGACAAAAAACACCAATATGCGTGCAAGTTACTTCCCATACCGACCAAGTGCTGCTTATTTTGCTTGTAATTCAGTAGCAAAGAATTTAAACAAAAATAAAGATATTTCTCATGGGATTCATATTTGTAGGTGGAGATATATTTGCTTCCTTGATCAAGCAGACAGGTGCTATGTTGACTAAAGGCCTCTACCAAGCTTTATGATGAATAAAACAATATTCATAATATTTCATTTACCATATTTCAGTTACAAAAGTCATCAATAAATCACCATAAAAATCTGGTAAATCAGTATATGGAAAATTCAAGATTGCACTATAGACACTGATCATAGAAACCTGCCTTTCCCCATTGTCATTGTTTGGAACACTTGATTTCCCTAGATGACATAGACCTCCAACCACTCAAAATATTGGCACCCATTATCACCACCACCAACCCCCCTCCTTCTACCAAACACACACACACACTCCTTTCCTCCATCTACATAACCTAAAATATGATTTCAGCTGAATAATTAATCTTGCAGGATGTAACTTGGGATGCCAGTCACCTATTAATAGTCCTGACACTATTGTACTTGTTTTCACCAAAAACATGATGGTACCCATTGTTCTTGGTCTAAAAATGACTTGGAAATGTGGCCATATAAAGAGACCATTACAGGGTGAGGCAAACTTTCTGTCTTCACATTCCACAAAAATAAGATTGAATTAGCATACTTCAGTTTTTCCTTCCTTATGAACAATGATTTAAAATGCCAATACTCTATTGGCACTGGCACCACAATCCAATGTAACAATCGCACAAGAAACTTATAAAAACATACCCTCCTGAAGTCCTTGTGGTTCTGCCTATGCAAGTTCTTACCAGACATTTAAGAATGTAAATTAGGCAATTGTACATTTCAGTGAGGAAATCTCTTGATGGGGAACCACTAAAATGCTTACAAAACTTAAAGCATGAGTGACCATTATGGTCTTTCTTGGGGTCAATAGACTTACTGATGACTTAGCAATTAAAAGCTGACTTCGGGCTCAAAATTAAGTTTGGTATGTTACAGATGGTTCAAAACCCCTGCTATCATCAATCCACATTGTATTTCTATTCCACTTTTAATTTCTGAGAAATTAACCTTAAACATATTTGGCCTAGGCCTCAGCACATCAATTGAAGTGACTGCACGACTTTGTCTAACAGTTAGTCAGTTCCTCAGATGCAACACAAGTAAATCGTAAATCATCAGTATTTCATGGCCTAAAATAACAACATGTTAACAATGCATTCCAAATCTTGAAAATGCGAAAATGGTGTTGAAACTTGAGTATCATCCAAGGGTTCCATTAGTCTCATATGAAGTTTTGGTTGAGTTAAATTATAAAACAACATCATCATCAATTAAATCTTCAATTAAATCATCAATCTTTAAAGGAGAATTCAAAATATTGGGCCCCTGGCCTTAACCAGTATATTTTATAGCAGAATTATCTTGGAACAGCTAGGTCCTAAACCATCACAGAGTCAGACAGTCAGTCAGCCACATAGAAACACCACTTTTTCCTAGGTCTGTGACAAATCAAGTCGAAAATTTAAAAATTAAAGTCATCCTTTAACTTTAATCCTTGTTTCATCACTAACATAATAACTGTTTAAGAAAACAAAAGTTGGCTTATGTTGGTCGACTGGAAAAATATGTGTAGGCCAAAAACTAAATAAGGGAACTCGAGTCCTAGGCCTACCAATGTAGGCCTAGCCTATGTCATTACTATCAACCATCGTAAACATGGGTAAGGCCGATGACGGCTTTTATCAACTGTTATCGACCATAGTCTGCCGTAACTAAGACGCTTGCAGATCATAGTTAGGTATCGGTTTGTGTTGACCTATGGCCACCTTGGTAGAGCATCAGTAACTGATCACACGAACATCAGAAAATGCGATGATACCAAAGCAATAAAAGCTCACCATATCGGGGAACACTTGACTCTATTTTCAAGTTGGGGTCTTCCGGATGTTGTTGTTGGTCTTTACTAAATATCTGTTGGTGAGGAGGAAGCTTGCTGATAGCATCGTCATCCTCCAGTCCCTTCAGGAGTTTGAGCAGAACCTCCTGAGGGACTTTACACCCTCAACCTGTAACCTCACCAGATTTCGTCAAACGAAAATTTGCTGGCAAATCATGGGCTTCTGGGTCGAAGCCAGGCATTGCTGCCATGCTGGATCACAAACTTCTAAAAGGGCTGGCTGGATTTGTGTAAAAGGCGGACGACTTCCCGGGACCTCCTATGATCTGACCAAACCCAAAGCGGATATGTCAGCCACGTGTTTTTGACCACGCTAGTGTAAAACATACGACTACATCTTTTGTAATCACATCGCGGGTATATCAGAGAAATCTCCCAGCATGCCTCAAAATCTCTGCCTCGTTCGGTAACTGTAAATTGAGTGTTATTTATATTTAATTTATTTTCATAATTTAATAGCTTTTTTGCATCTTTTATTAGAATAAAGGTACAAAAAAAAGTATTTTAAAGTTTACCAATACTGAAATTAGTTCCTAATGAAGTCAGATCTTCCAAAGATAAAACCTAAGCTTACATATGTTGCAAATCTTTACCTATCTAGAAGTTGTCCTATTGATATTTTCATCGCTGGGTGGACAGATCATAGGTCAGGGATTGATATATCCCACAATGCATTTTCTCTTTGAAATTGTACAGAAGCCAATAGCAAACATCGATGATGGAAATACAATCAACCTACTCGAGCATTCGGTAGCCATTATCGGCGCACAGGAGATGAGATGGAAGTTTGTTATTTGTAAATTGTATAATGCAGTAACCCAAAGTTCTGCAACTGAGACACGATTTGAGCAGTGATGATTCTTTCTGTTATCATACATATGGCATACTTTTGGGTGTTGCCCTATGCAAACTATGGGTGTCATCTATATTATTTTTTTTTACAACATCACGCATGAGCCCATGACCCCAGCCCAATTTTAACCCCCCTTCTTGGACAATTTATCCTCCCCAACCCCCACTTTTAGTGTTCGTGCCCAGGAATTTTCATTCTGACCATGACCATGACTTCTTTTAGTTGTTTAATGAGCCCTATCCGCTGACGTCCCATCACAGTGAACTAGTCGATAGTCCCGTAGCCTTGATTGAACCCGTACACTGATCGACCGTGTTGAACGCCCAAAAACGTTATGTTTGAACGAGCGATGCTCGTAAAGGTGACATGCAAAATTATAGTAACTTTTGTTAAAAGTATGGGCAATTTTAGTAGTGAACTACCGCACACTGCCGACCGGCCGGGCCGGTGAGATTGGGAGGGGGGTCCAAGGGAACTAAAGCAACGCGACAGGTGGGTCCACTTAGGGGGATCGAGGACATGTACTGTAATCTCATTTTCATATGGAAAATGAAGAAAAATCGGGGTAGGTCACGTAATTGTGCACGATGAGCCCGACAAGGCTCGTCTGCTGCCGACTGCGGGGACAGCAAACCGTTTCATTTTGAGTTACAACTGACTTTATTCGACGCAGCCCTAAATGAAACTGGAACCATCCTGATCTTTGATCCTGCTTCTGAAGCGTTCGTACACTGTCCCCAGTGTTCCACGTTACAACGATCGAGTTGAGTCAACTGCTGGCTGTTACGTGAATATGTTTTAATCATGGAAGACATTTTGCTACTCATGTTATGAATACTAAAAAGTTGGAAAAAAAAAACAAATTTCATGATGATTGCATATGATCTGAAGCCTACATTTCACAATAACTGAAAATTTTACAGAAGGTCCTGTTTTTGGCCCTCACATGACGACAAAAATATTTTTCCTGATCAACTTTGGTTCACCACCTTCAAGCGTTATATCCACAACATTTCAGCAAATTTGGACAAATGCTCTACGAGGAGTAGCATTTGTTAACGTTTCAGAAAATGACCTCAAATAACCCTCACATTTATAAAATATTATCGCATGAATGTACCACGCACGAAATTTCAGCCAAATCGAATGAAAAATGACGAAATGGCAGTCAATCAAATACGCTGGCAAAATGTGATAGAATTTCGGCAGAATCGCCATAGCTTAGCTAAAACTAAAGCTGTCAGCAAAGCTAAAAACAAATTTGTAGACTTCGATGGGTCTGTGTATAACTCTGTAATGATCTAAAGATGTGCCGTGGTATAAAAACATAACAGACGGACAATAATCGCAAGTAGAACTTTTAATCTTTCATTTTCCGCACAATGTAACTTTTCCAAGCTCTCAAAAGGGTATAGGTAGGCCCCAGTGGCGGAGCTAGGGGTATTGGTCAGGGGGGGGG
>JAAAKB020000013.1:1061253-1083202 GCA_010014835.2 Apostichopus leukothele | reverse complement strand
CTCTTGAGTTATTAGTGTAATCCTATATCAGTCACTATTACAAGTAATAAATTAACCTCCCCCATTGTTTATATAGCCTTATCAAATTATAAAAAGCATATATTTTCAAGATTAGCTTGGAATATACTTGTAAGGTGGTTTTTCAGCCAAAAAAAACCCATACAATGCATTGTACCCAAAGCCTCATTTTGAAAAATGAAGAAATATCAACCATTTCATGACAACATATTCCGATTACAGGGACATGGGATGCCCCTAATCTTCTAATCCGTCTAAGCTACAATTGAATGTGTATGGTTGACTGACTAAATTAATTAATTGTTATCTGTTCTTTTCCTTTACGAGTACCCTGTATCAAGTCTTTACATAGTTGTACACTGATTTATTTTCAGTAGCTTCCCCTTCCCTGTTTTGAGTTATGTAGTGCGTACGTATATTGACCGAAAATTTACCAAACGTTTCAACACGGAAGTATAAATCAATTGAGACAAAAGTAACTGGAATGGCATCTCATGTTGAATTAAATACCCGTATCTCAATTTATTTGAACCGTATCAGCTTATTAAAACCACTGTTTTCATACGTATAGTAGCATAGGTTTACCTTCGTATCGTCGCATATACATTAGAATATACATGACGTGTCAGTATACAAATGCAAACTAACAATAAAACATTCTACATTAGTTAGTCCCCAGTTAGTTAATAAACTTAACATAATAAACTTGGAATGTTAACATAAACAAACATACATGCATAAATACTAACATAAACATACATAAATACATACATGCATTAATACTAATAAGCATGTTAATGTACTGTATGGTTTTACAACTTTTGGAAGCTTTCCTATTAAAAAATATAATGATTGTAAAATAAAAAGATCACACAATAATCAGCATACACTTGGTGTAACAGTTGGCATACGTGATAATTATATAGGGAAAAATTATTTTCTGCTTGAAAATACTTTTACTCATTATTTTGGGATTTCTAATAAATTGTTAACACAGGAGAGAAAAAAAACAATACAAAAATAACATGAGGCGCATTTCATCATCATTTTGTTATATTGGCTTTCCTATTTTTGTTCTATTTTTACTATATTTTCCATTTTTTAGCTGGCGACAAAGGATTACGTAAATGGTATATATGATGTTACACACAGATATAGTTTGATTATGTTTTTGTTAAAGCTGCAATTTTGCCCTAAATTTATTTCAATCTTGTCATACCATTTAAGCCTCTTGAAACTAGACGCTCAATATCTTCCTTATTGTATGAAATATTTGAAATAATATTTCTATCAAATATGAAAGAACACTAACTGGACTTTTGATTAGTGGTCAGTTCGTGCATGGAAAGTTTCACTTGTAATTCTATTCAACTTGTGACCACGAAAATTTAGTTTCTTTATTGATTTATCTACAATTATCTTGTAAAGTTTTTGAACGTGATCAAAAGTTTGCTTTGAAATGAAACAAAAACTGCAATAATTATTTAAAAGTAATTAAAACACTTTAGAATAATAGAAAAGTAAGATAAGCATTAACAAAAAGTCAGGAGAAATATAAGTCGTAAACTGAAAGCTAATACAAAGTACTCACTTCATTCACATTTCTGAAATATTAAATTTTAACTTTTATTCTTATTACTTTTAAAGGAAATACGAGAGTCTTTTATTTTTACTCTCTTTTTTCGATAGAAATATAAAAAGTAATCAATTTTCTTGAAATAATGAATATAATTAACAAACTTTTACACCATAACGTTTGCCAATGATTTACTGGTTTGGCTTAAAGGTACAGTAAATCAAAGTTAAATTTCCTTGTTTTGTTTTTACGCCGAGCTGAACTTTGGAAGTAGTAACATCGCATTGAAGTTATGTAGAACGTTTATAAAAATTGAAATTTTCATTAGAGTCAATTGTGTCAAAACTTTAAAAAAATTATATCAAAGAGATGGCTTTGTTTTCATACTTAAGTAACTTATTTTATTCAGAGATTTCCCGTTTGTTTTGGAATGCTATGAAAATTGTTAAGAATATTGAAAATTTGCCAGTATATGAAACTGAATGAACTTAAGTGTTTTTTGAAATATCTCTAATATTAACATATTGTTCTATGTATTCTCAACCCATCGAGCAAAAATGTTACCTTTTCATTTGTGGTAAAGCCAAGTATTTGGGTGAGATGAAAGGTATTCCATCCAAATTGAGATTTTAGGGGCTTCTTTCATCATTTTTCATCAGGTTTCCAGGTGACCGATAACCACCAATCTGTAACTCACTTAAAAATTAAAATTAAATTAAATGAATGGTTTGAGAAATTACAATAATTTCCCTCTGTTTGATTCAGTTCAAAAAGTGGTCAGAAACAATAGTGTTGAAAACCTTCATTAAGCCACAAACCACAAAAGAAAGTTCACAGTAAAGAACAATGATAATTAAGTGAAATAACTGACTATAAAATCTTTATAGTCAACTAACATTAATTCTTTTCTACAAACCGCGGTTTTTCATTTCTGCCTTGAAAAAATTGTTGAACTCTGATAAATACAATATTTATCATTATGTATTTCTTTTCTTTTCCGTGATTTAATATTTTTGACAAAAAAATAATTTCTTAGCCGAGAGAGATGAAACAAGATATTGAAATGACAACTGAAGCACAGGAATAACTGAAAAATAGTCAAAATGCATTCAGTGTAAACAAAGCAGTGTTCATTGGTCTTGTATATTTCGTTTGTCAAAGCGTGTCTTAAACGTTACCTTGTAACCGATATCCCCATTGTCACCACTGTCCTGTATCAAATCCGCGATATCTAGTGATTATTGTTCCGTGATGTTGTTCCACTCAATTGTTTTCAACAGTATTGCACTCAAGCACTGCAGAAACATAACATTCTTTGATTTTTTTTGGGGGGGTGGGATTGGAACATATTTGTATGTAAGTTATGTTTTATTGAAAGCAATTTTTTTTATATTTCTTCTTATATATATTTTCACCATGCAGTTCTACCTTCATTGTACCACTATCCTGTGTGCTATGTTTTCTGTAAGACTTCAAGTTTAGACCCACACCCACACTCAGGGAGTTGCTATCTGAAGTCAGAACACCCTACATCATTATCCGGTTACACTTATAATATTAGGCTTCATTGAGTCAAGATTTTTGTTTTTCCCCTTTCATAATTCAATGGAGTTCTTTAGTTTCCGATGTAACAAATCCAAACAAAGGGAGCCCACGAAAGAGCGTGTAAGCTGTACTATCGCGTACGCTACGCATAACCCAACGTATTGTTTGACCCTGCATGGCAAGAGATAGATAGGCAACACATATACTGAAAATACTACTTAACCATGAGCTTATCGCTTAAGACAACCCTCAACATGGTATAATATTCTTCTCGCTAATCCCACTTAAAACTAGGCTGACTGACACTAGGGTACCAGCAGGTACGCTCCAAGTAGATAGTAAGCCCTCAGCACCTCATAACTCATTTTAAGAAAGTCGACGGCAGCGATGCATCGCAAAAAAAAAAAAATCGAGGCAACCAAAAACAAAGCTTTATTCTGTGGCATCCGTATGGTTATGTATATATATAGTACAGACGCATACAAACGTATGTATTGTACAGACTTTTATTACATTAACCTGTCCTCCTTTGAACTTGATATAGCAGAGTGCACCCTGAATTTCAAACGTTTCTTTGGTTGTAAAATGTATACCAGTTCAGAATATAGACCGCATCACAATGAATACTACACGGCTAGTGTAAATACTTATATCCTCAATTATATTTGTTTTCCAAGCAATTAAGCCACTAATTACCCTTAGCATGTAAATAAGGTAACGATGAGGCCACATTATATACTGGCCCGTTGTTTACCCTCGCTTGCCTCTGACTGTGCCACAACTAGTACTCAGTTATATATACACCCCATATAGTATGATACAAAAAACAAATGTTATTATATGACTGTTCACTTGAAAAGTTGAGGAGGAGAAAGGGAAGGAGGGAGGGGTGGGGGAAGGCTCAGTGAGAATATTGCCAAATATCTCCACGATAACAACATATAGAATGTTGAATTATTATTTTATTTTTAAGTGTAGAGAGAAAGAAATCTGGGATTAAATAAAATACTATATCTTATTTTGCCATAGCTTACAGAGCGTATTGGAAGTTTGTTATAGGATTTTAATTGATTTGTGAATATTATACATTGCTTTATACACTTTTTATGATTACATGATGTAGTCTTAGTATATCAGAATAGGTACATGTAAATGGCATAAAGAACAAGCAACAAGAATTCTCCTTTTGCGATCATTGATGAGTTTACCCAGTGCATGCCTGAACAAAAGGAAATGTAATATTGAGTTGAAATCCGACTTGCCATTGATGATTTGTGGTTGGTTTTGAGGTTATTAAATTAAAAAATTAAATTATTTAATAAATATATTAAAAAATAATTTAATATATATATAAATATATAGATATATATATATATATATTATTATTATTATTAAAATTATTATTATTATTATTATTATTATTATTAAAGTCCAAGGGTTCAATAATAATTATCGAATATAGTAAGAAGTAATGCATTTCGTGTCAATAAACGAATCCGACATATTGTACTCTATAGTCAGAAAGTAAAACAATACAATCTACAATTTGTAAAAGCAACGTTTCCTCTATAGTGATGTTGTAGATATTTCATATTCATCGTTGGAGCATTATTCTCAGATGTTTTAGAGAGAGCCATTTTCAGCATATGTCCCCAGGTTGATGTACTTACAACGGAGAGAAAAACAAAATAAAGTTATAATTTTAATCCAAAATATGGTATTTGTATTGTATGAACGTAATGCTGGTGAAGAATCATGGAGTCACTATTTGACTTAACTTGCGAAGAATATATGTTAATACAATAACAAAAGACGGAAGATCTTTTCAATCTTGCTATGAGAGTTGCCCATTATTTAATATTTAAGTCTACCCACATCATATGCATTGTATTTAATCCCTACCTATATGGCCTTTATTGCCATAGTTCCTAATAATCCTCCATAATCTATTGTATTTAAGGTTCTCTACCAATAACATATAGTTATAAAAGTTCTCTCTAATTAGTAGTAATAATTCTCCATACATATATTATAAATAGTTCTCCATACATATAGTATTAATAGTTCTCCATACATATAGTATTAATAGTTCTCCATACATATAGTAGTTATAGTTCTCCAAACATATAGTATCAATACTTCTCCATACATATAGTATTAATAGTTATCCATACATATAGTAGTAAAAGTTCTCCAAATGCATATAGTATTAATAGTGCTCCATATGTTTAGTACTAAACGTGCTCTACCTATACATTAAGTGTTTAAAGTTCTATATTACCTATTTCATTTATTTACCACCTATCACTCATATAGTTAAAAGTTCCCCTGATAGCATTAATAGTTCACTACACATATAGCCAATAGTATTAATACACGAACACTCAACATATATTGTGAGTATTGAATTAAACGTGCTCTACCTATAAATTAAGTGTTCAAAGTTCTATATTACCTATTTTATTGATTGTAAGTTCTTTACCTATCATCCATATAGTTAATAGTTCCATGATAACATTAATAGTTCAGTACACTTATTGCCTATAGTATTAACAGTAGAACACTCCACATATATTGTGAGTATTGTATTAAGCGTTCTCTAACTGTAACCTATACAGTTACGAGTTCCCTACCATGTCATTTACCTATACAACTTTTAATACTACTCAAGTATTTCAAGTTACCAATAGTCTATACCTATACAATCTATAGTTCTGAAAGTTATCTTTATCTTATATAGTTAACATTTCTCTACCGTAACTACCTATATATAGTATGTTGTATACATAGTATTAACAGTTAATGCAGGCAGTCAATATAATATTAAAAGTTTGAATTTTGTTGAGAAATTCCTTCAACTTTTGTCTTGTTGCTCTTGAGGTAACGACAAATATTTCACTTTAACTGTTTAAAGTCGGTTGAGAGAGTGGTTTGACTGAATTATAACATGCGGACATACATTGTCTGGTGTGTAGTTGGTTAATGCCAGAGAAGCAAAAAGTGTACCACTGTAAACATCATTAGTTCATAATGTAAGGTTGCTATAAATGGTTTCGAGTTATTAAAGTAATAATTAAAATGAATATTTATTCAAGTAAATAAGGTTAAGCCTGTAAGTCTGTAAGTCTGTAAGCCTGTAAGTCTGTAAAGCCACAATTACCAAAAAAAGCTATACTTTACCAAGGTGCATTTCTTGATGGAAAATACAAAACTAAAATCACTTCAATATATAGGAACAAGGAAGTTTGAAGGACCTTACTCAAAACACAATATATATATTTATATTTATATATATAAATATATATATATCATTATAAAACAATGGAAGGCTAACATTGTATGTCTTAGACATTGAACAATAATGGTGATGAGAAAATGTATGTCTAATAGATATTAGATAAACCAATATTTAAATGTTAATTGATATTATAAATTCTAAAAAGTATATTAGGTTATTTCCCGTCTATTCCTAAAATCGCAACCAAACTGGTCCATCTTGAACCTCCCATGTTGTTTTTGAAATCATGTTTTGTATTAGCTATCAGAATCTGCTATAGGAAAGTAAGTGTAAAAGACATAATGAACACGATAATATAAAAACAATATATAAAAAAAGAAGAAGATATTTCATCAAGTTGAGTCTTATAATTCATGATCGAACTGATGTAAGGGACGGATAAACCTTGGCGGATATCAAGCCCCTCGAATTGTTTCACAGCTGTTTTCAGATGTCACTGAATCTGGAACTCTAGAACATAAAGGTTGATACCTTCCCCTAATTCCCTGAATTTTCCTCCCTATGGGTTAAATCCCAAAGCCTATTTTCACCCGAAAGTAGTTTTTTTAAAAATTTATTATCATTTTAATTGATTGAATAACCCAAATTTATTACTCGTTAAAGTATACGACGCATTGCCTTGTAATGATGAGGCAATAATGAAAGAAGGTTTAGGGAAGGGGGGAACAGGATGGCAGTGGAGACATTTGATACGGATTTATTAATTAAGCCTCCCAATGTGTCTATTTGTTTTAGTTTGTTCATTAAGTTTTCATTTGCCCTTTAACCCTTTTGTCTTTCTGTCTAGTCTGTCAATTACGACATGTTACAAAGTTTGACTTTCCAACTGTCATTCATCTAATATCTTTATTGATTATTAACATATTAAAAATGCCACCATCCTGCTATGCTAATCTGCTACAGAATCTACACACCGCACTGTGTGTATTCTCAGATTGGTCTTGTACATTTTTTGCCTGAAATGTTACTAAAATAAAACAACGTTTACTATAGTAAAACTGCCATAACTGCAAACTACCATAATTGCAAAACTGTCATAACGCCATAACTGCAAAACTGCGGATTATCATTGCAACTTTTCAAACTATGAATTGATCATCCTATATATAGTTAGTTCGTTCAAGAAGTTACATAATGCAAATAATGATCGATAAATTGTTGAGCGACAGAGAAGTGGGGATAAGAGAACGGGGAAGCGGATATGGTGTACAAAGGTCAAACGACAAACACCACTCTTATTATGCAAATGACTTACTATAACAGCATTTTGCGTTGAGTCGACTTGTGACTGCATGTGTACCAAATATTTCTCACAATAAGAGAGTCATTGATCAAAATATGAAGTTCCTAACAATATATATATTTTTTTGCACAAAATGATTTTGATGTAGAGAGTCTTCATTTATTATATGCTGAACTGTATACCAGCTTTCATATTAATTTATACATAATATATTAAGCGATATGAACAAAGCAACTTGGAATGATTTCTTCCCCTTATCATCTTCCTTTTGAAATGAAAGTTGATAGGTCTTGCTATAATGCACCCCATTGTTATTGGATATTAATATCAGGTAATGCACCGAAATCAATACGAAAAGCTACTTCACAATATTCGTATGCGTCAAATCTAAGGAGTTTTCATGAGCTTAAAAATCCATATTTCATTATTTATGGCTACACGGAAATAATTCCGTGGAAATAATTTCACTGCCCCAAAAGAAATAGAAAAAGGAAATTATTATTATTTTTTTAATTTCTCAAGTATCCGATGTTAATAGTGAATCATCTAACCACGTATTTGTTGAGGTATACGCAGACCGTGTAAACATGTGACTAACAATAAAGATACGTTGAATAATCCATAAAATACACATTCATGAAAAGTTTGTAGCAAATATTCGTCGGCAAACTGAGCAAGGCCATGCTTCGTTGAAATTATCAAAATGTCGGAGTATAGGATTGGATTGTTTTATAACTTGGTGCCATTAACTAACTGGCTACTATCCTCAAGTAATTCTTATTCTTTTTACGGGCAAAACAGAAAATTACAAAATTCGTTTCCTGTTGTCTTTTCCATGAAGGTTCTCTCCTCAGTTAGAACAAAGCTGTAACTTCTCTGAGGCTTATGGCTAATAGTCTCAAATACAATTACCCGAGCTCAATGTAATGTCCACGACAAACTTAACATGACACATTGCAACTTAAATCTTTGCCTCCCAGCTTTAACTGATTCCAGTATTCCCATTTATCCCATTTGGAGAACTGAGACATAGCAGAAAAATTTCTCTTAAACCTATATTGACTACTCAACTGAATTTGTCTTCACGCAGTTTAATTCCTGGTGAAGCAGGGATGGTTTGGTTCAGAAATAAGCAAAACCCAATCAGCGGATCCAAATCTGGCTTAGAAATGACTGCTCCCTTGGCCCAACACGACGATATCTGTGCGTATAATAATGTGTGTGTGTGTGTGTCTGTGTGTATTTCATTGGTCTTTATTCTGATACCACATATTGCAGTTTTGAAGTTTGCCGATGGTTGTTTCATTTATCATGTGTTAACACGAGGTCCCTATATACCCTTTCAACATCTTCAAAGTCAAACCACACAAGAATTAAACATTAATGTTGTTTAATACAGGTTTCTTTGATTGTGTACCTTTGTTTATGTGTTTATACCAACTTGTGTAGAAATCACCAAGGTAACTAATGACACATGTTTACATGATAGATAAAAGTCGGATTTTTTCTTCATATATTTATTTACTTATTTATGTAAATTTCATTTTATGCAAACGTGTTTAAAAAGTATTTTTAGGTCGATAAACGTGGAAACGTTGTCAATGAAGTTATTGTTGGAAACAACTAATCATATAGTATAATGCAATAAAAAGTGATTCGTTATATTGTAATGTTTCAAGTCATTGCTATCGACGTCACGCGTTACAGTGGCAACATTTATTGGTACTTGCTACTTGCTTCGAAGAGCAATCACTTAACAAGGTTTATGGTATGTGTCTAAACAAACTGCTGTAAATAGTTTCACTGAAGTAGGCTATGCTATGTGAAATTAGGTAATACAATAAATTCTATCACATGGGAGACGGTATAATTCATTAAATTAGCCTTTACGCAAATGTGTATATGAGATATATACAAGTGTTTTTACATTTTGTATAAAAGAATATATTATATTTGAAATCAAGCTCAAAGGTTTGACATTTGTTTCTGACAAGAAAGGTTCAATAGGCTAAAGGGGAACAAACAACCAGCATTTAAGTTGATGGCTGTATAAGTCAATAACACAATTTCTTTGAGGAACTGAGCTTTGCGACGTTGTATTTGATTTCAAATGTTGCAAAAAGCGTATATGCGAGTAAAAACCAATTGTATATTGGGTAAAACTATCCACCTACGTCCGGTCAATTTGTTTTAAAATGTACATTAAACTTCTTCTTTCAGATCAACTTGTATTGATATGGCCACAAAAAAAACAAAACCCCCCCCCCCCCCCCCCCCAAATGTTTTCTACATAATGCAGAATACATTTGAGACACTGTGTATAAAGATATTTACAGTCATATATACACCATATTGAAGAAACCAAGTTTCACCAAAAGGTCTAAAAAGGAAGGTCGGGGGTGTTTGAAGAGAAACGGATGTTGTATATTGCTATTGAATTTGACGATGCTTGGGTTCAAATGATTCAAAACTACAGCTCTAAATCAGACATACTAAGGAAAGTCTATTAGGGCTTTATTTACATAAAACATCTCGACGGTTAAAAGTTCATACTTTCAAAAAATTATCGCTTCCATCGAGCGTTATTCAAGCTGGCACTTGACCGAGGACGGAGATAAAATTACCTCATATTCAAAGTCGAACGCTCTGTCCAGATCATCTTCATCGATAATGGGCATGCCGAGGTTGTCCATCGCATCTAAATCATCGTAAAGGTCCGTGTCGATGGTCGTCAGAGGTTCCTGGGGCGTGATCTCGCACAAGCTGTCAACGGCAAAAAAAAATTCAACGATTGAACGAAAAAGTTGCGTTTTTACCATTTATAATGCAATTATATTAGAAACCAAAAAAATTTGAAGTGGACACATGTCGGTGAGTTTAATAAACGTGATCAAGGTGGCCAAAATGACAGCAACGTGACAATTTGATATTAAAAATTGAGATTTTTTTTTTTTGGTGTTTTTCTTTCTGTGCAAGTAACCACCAAATGAAAAGTGCAAGATGCATTGGACAGATGGAAGGGGCCAGTTTTTTGACACAGCTGTCATTAAGTGACCTTGGCTCATCATCACATCACAGAAACCTGAGAGTGTTATAGCAATCCAGCACTTAAACGACATCCCTGATACATGCAGCAAATGAAGGAACAGATAACACAGAGACTGCAGTAGACACGACGACAACCTTCTCGAGCCCAACAAGTATTTTGAAACATGTCTCAAAACTGTGCCGTTCAAGAAAAAAAAAAAACCTATCATTTATGTTGAAGAGAGGAGGAGGGCTTTTTTCTTAACAATTTACTGTTCTCTTTTCAAAGCCTTTCTAGTAAGCTTCTACGTTTTATCCACACCTTTCCAACGTACCTAGGCAACACCACAAATTTCAAAACCGTAGCGACACCACACATTTCAAACAAATGCCAGCACTACACATCTGATAGTTATCAGACTTTCCACACCAAGAGAGCAGCACATGGCAGTTCCCATCCACATCATGATGGCGTAGTCTCTTTTAACATCATGATGGCGTAGTTTCTTTTAGAGGAATTCTGTGATTCTTTCTACATGTATATATATACGTACCCCTCTAGACTGTCTGACTTCTCTACTTGATATGTTTGTAACACTTTCCAAAGTAAATCTCCACTTTGTAATTCTGTTTGAGTTCCAGCATTGCAGACCATCTTGTCCTTGGAGACCTGGGATGTGTCCTCTGTTCTTCTCAGTACCTGGACGATGATCGGCTCGGTGGCGTTTTTGAAGGCTTCCACAGCTTCCTCGTGCGAGGCTTTGGACAGATCTTTACCGTTTACCTGGAAAATAATGAGAAATTAATTCAAATTATACCTCCTAATTAAAACCATCCATGTGTCATTTCAATTGTAAAAGTTTTCATTATTTGTCAACGAAAATAATGTTGTTGTCGTTCCTGTATGTCATTACATGAGTAATTAATACAATTTGTATAGACCTTTAAATATCATAAATTTTTGCTTTGTGGAGGAAAAAGAACTCGTCACTTTGTTACATGCATGACTCTATGTTCTCAGTGAGGTGACAGGTTTTTCAGCACAGCCAGTTTGTAACCTCAGCCTGGTGCATATATATATATATATATAATATCTACATGTTACGACCTTCGTGCATGTATAATGTACTCCCGATAGAAAGACCCGACCCTTCACAAAGACACCCAGACACTCGTATATAAAACGATACTGTTTTGTCACTGTAAATTAACTGCAGAGTTTAATGGAAAGGTCACTTGACACGCAAGTAGCGGGAATCAAATCTACAGTGGCTTTATGGCTGCAGTAATTTGACAGAGAGGAAATTTGCAGCTGAAAATTATAGATTTGTTTTAATAGGAATCTTTATCAGCATAAAATTAGCTACTAGAGAGTTTTATCCTTGCAAGTCAAAGATATCGGCGGCGTATAAATGAGAGGGCGCCGAAACTAGCCAAGGTCAAAACTTCAAAGATCATCGTCAAAAACAAAAGTTATTGCACCGAAATTTTATTCAAACGTATATAGAGTTATTCCAGTACATATCAGACTACCGACTGGAGATTTCAAGCATATTTTCATTTTTTTTTTATTATTTTTTTTTTTATCTTTTTATCTTTTTATTTTTTATTTTTTATTTTTTGTATCTTTTTATTTTTTTCCCCCTACTCAAAGGATCAGTGAACAGAGAGAAATTAATGATTCTGATATCGAAACGTTCACCCAAATAGTCAGGTTACATAAATAATTACTAGCATGCAACTCCCAAGGACATTGAATATCAAAAGTGGAAAAATTGTCATGAATGTTTCAAATGAAACCTGAACAATGAAAGCTAATCAGTGAGATGAAACATACTGTAAAACTATGGTATCGGGAACAAATTTCCAGATTTAATGCAGACCGTCGCTCAAGGGCAATTCCACAGTGCAAGAAAAGTTCAGGTACGTACGTGGGAAACAAAATCTGTTAAGGGTCGACCAACGTCGCAGCAGTAACAATAGATTCAGGACAAGCATGAACAAGATTTGTTGAACATTTTGAAAAGAATATAAACATTACAAATAAATTTGTGAAATAAGAATTTCATTTTAATATTTATTGGTTTATTCCTCGCTGATTAGGAGCATGCAGCCAACACCTTATCTAATAACCCTTCAGTCATTGCAATAATACAGTATGCGCATAACTATCATATAAACGTGCCCATTTCACACTGTAAGAAGATGCATCCCTAACAATGGTATCACAAGTCTTTTATCTTTTTCACAAATAGAACCAAAAAGTATTAAATTATTCAATGGCCATATATATAGAGCTCTGAAATAAATCATTTCCATTAAAATCTATATCAAATAGTCAGCTATTTACATATTTCATAAAACATGGCTGTACAAATAAATGCTGCAGTGAGTGAAATGTCCACCAAAATTCAATTCTGAGTATGTGAAGGGAAAACTGAATTTATTCATTTGTGTACAGTACCTATTCATATACTATTAGTATACGTTGTACCTTTTTTCATTCAATGACTGGAAAATGTATAATTTTACATATATAGTTTTAGCTCACAACACCTTCCTTGAGTATGTAAAGATTAATTCCCTCTCAGATCTGCAATTGCCTTATATGGTAAAAAAAAAGATGACCGTGATAATTTGAGACCGGCCCCCCTTTGAAGTAACTGATACCATGACTTGTGTCCCAGATACTCGACCAACAATTTTACACACACAGCCCGTTTTTTTTTTATCGCGGGATGAATGAAAAATTAGCGAGTCGTTATCTTGGTGGTAGTATGACACATAGGTGGCTCACTCATCACCGACCGACTTAATAGAGCAAAGAGCTGTCACTTATACTCGGATAAGACTGTCGAACTTGCCCTGCCAGGTTCATTGTCGACACCTGCAGGAATTAAGATCCTATTTGATTGACATTAAGTGGATTAAGTTACAGTTTCTCTCTACGTTTTCCTTTTTCTCTTCCCCTCTTTTTTGCTTTGTTTTGTTTTGTTTCTTTCTTTCTTTTTAGCTTTATTTTAGATTTGTTTTGTCACCCCAAGGATCGAGTCTGTTAAAGTTAAAATGCATTTTATTATCCTAAACTAAATTTTAAAAGTAAAATTGATGTGTAATTAAAGAACGATTTGTATATTTTATTCACAGATTTTAGCCAGAAATGAAGATGGTTTGTATAAATATGCTAAATAAATCAAGAAATGCAAAATTTTGAAAAACATGTTGAATCAATTGGGATATATTACAAGCTTTGGCTCGAGTGAATCTCCGTGATATAAGATTCAGTCATTACTAATATATTTGTCCTTTAATTCCGATACAGTGGTCACTAATAACACAAATTCAAACAGTGGTGATGATGTCATGAGACACTGTATTAGAGCTTGTGTATACTTGCATACATAATTGTGGTTGAAAATTAAGGCATACCTAAAGTTTATTAGTCACAGCTACTTATAATTTATTCCATAGCAATGTATGAATCACATACAGTACAATAGATAGAACCAAATGATGTGGAGACATCTGTATGAGTTCCAACGCTTTAATGATCACCTTTCAACAGTGACTAATTAAAATTGATTCGTTAAAATGACATTTGACCTGGTCTTCCTTAATGTCACATGCCACACCAAATAAACTGAGGACTGATGTCAATGTATTCCATCAAAACGTTCGTGAAACATTAATGTAGTTGAGAAATCATTCATGTATTGCACTCAATACAGCCAAACGGACAGAGAGACCAACAGACAGATCTATGGATTATAGGTGGTAACAGAAGTCCATCCATTTTGTAAGCTCACAAGTTTGTGTAATGTATACATACAGCCAAATAAAGGCGGGACCTCCCTGAACTGCTCATACCCAATTAGAATTCACCTTTAATTGTTCTAAGTACTCTAATTACATATAATATTCCCTCTCCAGGAAAATGTGACGTTTTTCTATAGATTTCTGTATTTTGCTTAGAAACCTATCATTTTTCTTCCAAGATTGCAGCAATCCAATAGACCAACATATGATTAATGCTCAGTAAAAGTACAACAACTGCATTTGTACACATTACACATAATATATCTCATATTTTTTTTTAAATAACTCCCTATAGTCTGTTCTCGATCTGTTCATTCAAGTTGTTTTGTTCACCAAACACACAGGAAATTAAAATTCCTTCCTTTCCTTCGATATCACAAAAAAAAAAATATTTTCTGCTTTCATACATTTTTTGTTTTTCTTTCGTTTTGAGGGGAGGGTGCCTCCCTGACAATATTTTGTTTCCGGATTACAGATCTTCGTACAGCCTAAAGCAAACAGTCATTATATTTGGGGGCTTTGAAAGAATGACAACTTGATAGAACTTTTAATCAATCCTGATCCGGGCTTAATCCGCCCTCAACCGACTGGGTATCGAATGCATCCTGCCTACCCCGAGGGTGTAATCTAACTAACATCCTAATACACCAATATCATAAAATCACAGAGATTTTACGCTTTACGGGCACAATCCCCGATATTTGTCATGTTTTGATCTTCTTTATAAGCTGTTCATTGAGTACGTTGACTCCCGGGTTTTCACGGGAGGTACAGCTGCAATTAATGATTTTCTCGGACACCATTTCTCAAAAGTACAAGGACGACCTTCTCTCTATGAAAACAAGAGCTCTCGGAAGACTTCTGGAGTTAATCTATTCGCATGTAGTGAAGCGGCAGCTGAGCATCATGTATACCATGGAAATTTACCAATTGTTTCTTTCCTATTTTTATATGAAATTAACTTTTTCTTGTAAAGCTAAAGAAATCTTTGAAGTCAATCAAGTATTTCATATTAATAAGAACATTAATAACAGTACTGTATATTGAAATGAATATTCATTATACATACACAGTACAGACAGATGACTGTACAGTAGTCTTTTACAAAACCCTACATCCCTACGAGCTTCCACACATTCTATTATCCATCAGTGTCCATCCACTTGAGGAAGCTCAAGGCTAATCAACCTCCTCCACCCACCCTCTCTCCCTACCTATTTACCCATCTACCCACCTACCCACCCACCCAGCTCCATCCTCTCCCTCACATCAAATATGACATAACTGCAGCTATAATAACCTGCTATGAAGAATCACTAGATTGCTGCATAATTTACCTAAATCTGGCTAGTATCATGTAACCCTACTCTACACACTACCCTGGATAACCCTACTCTACACACTACCCTGGATAACCCTGCTCTACACACTACCCTGGAATCCCTGGATAACCCTACTCTACACACTACCCTGGATGTACCTCTACTTATCAATGTGGATTGCCAGCTGCAGTCATGTTGCAAGATTCACATTTATAGTGTAGAGTAGTAATACTTGGGATCCATCACATCAATTTGAAAGTAGCTTCTCTACTTTAAATTAGTTGAAACTAATCACAAAGTTTTCAGCTTCACAGCATAATAATCATGGTTTTATTTCACCTATGAAGTATACACAACAGAATCTATTCCCTCTAACTCATCTGCTCCTCGTTCGCTACTTTTCTCAATTTATCACTCCATCACCTGTCTCCGGGTACATTCATTCTCTCAAGACAAACTTTTCGTTCTCGGTTTTCCGACCAAAACTACCTTAAACACTGACATGTAAACAGTCTACAAAATTTGCCCTGACGTCATTCACAGTTAGTAAACTGCTACCACTGAAATTAGTTTAACCAGTCCGGCCACTCTTTTTCTTCGACGCGAATAGCCATAAAACAAAGCCGACCTACTTTCCTCCATACAACAAGAACGGTAGAAGCTTGAAAAATCAGCTTTCATTTATTTATTTTCTTCCGGTGTCATAACTGTGATCAGTCGGCCGATTTACTAATGTATGCACCTACACGCCGTGGCCGATACCTCCCTGCTCCCATCCCTGACCAAACTTGGGGAGTTGAAACTGGAGTAAGTGTTATACCCCATAACTGCTTGGGGGCATTTGTCTGCCATCCATGGTTACACCCCAACCAAGAAATTGTGAAAGTTAGATGTCAATGACCAAGCTAAAAGAGGAAGACAAACACAGTATGACTGCTAAAGCTGCTGTGCATAAAATTCGCTGCCAATCAAGCGATTCTGAGCAAATATGTTTCTTACGGAATCGTGGCAGGCTAGGAGTTGGAGGCTTAACCATTAAGTTTACAGCTTCTCATGTTTCCTGTGAGCTTTGAAGGAAATAAGACGGACGGGTCAGATTGTCCGGGTTGACGGACGAAAACGTTGACAGTTTGGGATGATTCATAATCTTCTCGGTCAGAGTCTGTGTTCACGATTGTAACAGTTTCGAAATGGATACTAATAGACTGTTCATTTTGTTCTGATCCAACACCCTCCCTGGACAGGTTCAGTGTATAATTTAGTCAATTGAATGTGAGCAAATGAACATTTATCGTTATAAATTCCCACAAGAAATGAAAATTGTAATATGTTTCGCTTGTCGCACTTTTAATGGGGCATATTTTGTTGTTGAAATATCATCCCAAAGTGATGCCTTCATGCCATTTAACTGTGATCCTTACGCCTACTCAAAAGTAAAAACATGTGCCAAACAAATTTTTAGTGAAAAACGTCTGGAATATTAAAACATTTTAGCAAAAAGGAGGACAATTTCGTCAGCAAAGTGGCTTATTATCCAACGATGAGCCACGTCTATAAACATCCTTACTATTACATATGCATTTCGTGCAGAAAGGTCACGTGGGGTCGTCTCTGAAATTCCTGGATTACTCACTGTCCCATATACAGTACCAATATGTGAATATACAATATACAGGAAGGTGTATGTACTTTGTGCAATATAGCCATGCAGAATGTCACGTTATAGATATGATTGGATTGGTTGAGTATAAAATATATGAGAGATGTGTGGTTTGCATGCGTAATTGTTTGGGAGAACAAAACACCAATTTTTACGAAAAGATTAATTACTTGTTTATTCGGGTTCGCCGAGTAAAAAAGTGACAATGCTAAAAATTCCAGATAAAACGAAATATTGACCTTTGAAAGGTTAAGTATTCATTTTTTCGCATTTTAAAAAAGAAAATTATTATACAGATATGGTAGACAATCTTGACAATATTTAACAAAATGAGTCAGTTTCATATCACTGGTTTCAAATATGGTATAAACACATTTTGCATCTGATCCAATGTTGATAGAACAGAGCTTGGCCTAGGCGCAAGTAGACCATGAGAAGTATCAATAAGGTATATTTTATTGGGTGACAGACCTTCAGCTTTAAACGCAGGGCCTCCTTATTGACTGAAGTTTGAATGTGTTACGACATATTGCCAGATTCTGTCATGGAGAAATTGCTGCTAAAAGCTTTTATCACCATGCTATGAAAAAAACACCCATGGGATATGACATGGTCGATTCCTATATTCCAGGCCATTAGAAACCAAAACCCCAAAACTGGCTAGCAGAGTGTAAAGGGCTTCTTGTTCATATTTTTCTTTTTTTACTTCAGTTTTCCTTTTTTTGCTTTGCGGACAATAAAAGAAACAAATTTCGACGATATCCACTCAAGCCTTTAATTTATATCATCATCTGGGTATGCGACCCTCGTTAACTGTTTATGGTCGCAGAATTGGTCGTGACAGAGGAAACCTTTACGATACCTTGGGGGGGAATCCGTAGAGTAGATTCCCTGTCAGGGTACGTCGAAAATTGAAAAGCTTTCGAAAGGGATTATAAACGGATTAATGAAGGGGGGGAAGTATAAATAATGCTTTTAAGGATCAAAATGCCTCCGAGGGCATTGCAGCTTCATTTGTTGTCTTCAGACCAAACCGATAAAATGATGGCCAATTACTGGCTGTTTCCTAACCATAAGTTAAAGGTTTTTTTTCCATTTCCCTTCTTCATCTTCCCTCTCTGGCCGTGCATTACGAACATGCGCACGGCCTTATGTCCGACCAAATCAAACCGTGGATATGATTCATAGTTTGCCCACGGCGAAAATCTCTACAAATTGAACCAAGAGTTTGAAGAAAGATAGATGGACATGGCTGAGAGCTTCAAATGAATAACAAAATTAACTGTCCTTTTCTATTGGATATGAGCATCACAGCTCAAAACGACAAAATTTCTTGGTTTTAAGTAATTTTCCCAAATTTGTACGTATTATATGAGAGGACGATGACCTGTGATAAGATGTTAAAGCTAGGCACAAGTACAACTTATTGCAATACTTGAAATGAAATTGCAAACTTTCTCCTCCAACTTTCTCCTTTGGTCATGCAGAGATATATATTTAGGTAAAAAAAAAAGTAATTATTCTGAATGCTGCATCCAAATTACTTCAACTGTAAATATTTTTTATCCATCTTTGGATATAGTAATTATCATTTGAATGCGATAATGATATTTTACATGGAAAACGATATCTCCTGCGCTTGACCATGTTATTATGGAATGCGCGATACAAAAGGAAGAAGATTGTTCGCAGGGAAAAATTTCTAATGCCAAAGATTTTTGTCTAGTTTCAAGAGAGTTTTGATTATTCAAATTCTTTGCAAGGCTCATTCCATAAACGTGTTACTGTATATATCATCTTATATTCATTGGTACATTTTACACCACAACCAGAAGAGTTAAAGTATCAGTCAATTTAATATTGCAAAAAGAAATTCCCATTCTCATATTACACATATCTGCAATTGACTGTCTGTTTCCATCTGTATCCTAGCACAGTTTATAGCTGTTAAATATGTATTAAAACTGTCGAAATTCTGAATTGTTGAGAACATGTATTTTTTTATATTTTTTTTACTACATATGGAATGACAATTCCTGAACAGCCAAAGTGCAGAACTTTACATCTCTTTTAATGTTGATACAGCTTGAAAACTATCACAATTTCTCTGGAGCCACAAACTATCACCAACTTTGATTCCTTCTAATTGCCCTTGTCAATAAATATCAAAGAAACCCCTTGACCAACGGATAAAACTCCTGGGAGAAAGAAGTATTCCAGCAAAAAAAAAAAAATTGTTGTCACAAGTCAGGGAAACCAAGCAGCGGTTTCATTAACCGGGGCTTTTAAGTCGCGTGCGATGAGTGAGGGGATGATGTTTTGGGTGGAAGAAATAATACATGGAGAGAGTGGCTGCGGTTTAATCCGTAAAATTAACCGTTCTGTTTGATCAGGGCGTAGACATGTTGAAAGAAAGAAAGTAGAAAACCATCAATTGTAACAAATAGGATTGAAAGGGCTACAGATGCGAAAGATAACAGCTTCGGTTAAAGTGGACGTTAAAGTGACATTTAGCATATTAAGATCGCAAATTTCACCAATCGTAATGGATACTGATCCAAAGTTGGCTGCGACTGGATGATAAAACTTGTGTAGAGGAGACATTCGGCAGGTTGTTTTTGGTTTTTTTTCCTCACTTAAAGAGCTCTAACTATTCCATATCTTTCCTTGCAGGTTGCTACTTTAAAGCCTTGAATGATTTACAAAGCATATCTTAATTTTTTTTTAATAGTTACTTTTGCCCACAACTTACATACCAAACCTATATACAGGATAGAGTAATATCCATATATATGATTCCAAAAGAGGTTGAACTTTGTGTCAACGCACTGGATGTACTACACATTTTGTATCTTAACATTTTACAGAATGTAATATACACCTTGACAGCTTTAATACGGTACTATAGCCCCATTAACAATTGCCTGTTCACAATCGCCTGTCCCGCTATTCTGACAAGTCGGTGCATGGATTCAAAGTAATTTCACTACCATCCAATAGGAGATTACCGAAGAAAATTAAAAAATGTGCGATTTCATTGTATCACCTTTAGCTCAGTGGAATCTATCAAAATTCTTTCATATCATCAGTCCCCTTAATACACACGTACACCTCCTCAATGCCAATTCTCATAATTTTATGTAAATTATCTCACTGAATCAGGCTGTCATTTCTGTCTAAGTACTGTCTCTCAGGAATAGAGCGTTACTGGAGCGATCCTTGTAGCATGATTAATTTCTAGGCCAAGCACTCCACCCTTGTAATATCATATCCACTTTTCCTTTTGTGTATGTATATCGCGACTACGACACTTATCACTTATCAAGGCTATAATATATCGGAGAAACCCCGGCCATGCCGCGACACCCCACTGCACGCTGCTCATATTCTCTCATTTCATTTGGAATTTCCTTTTCCCGACTTCCCTCATTTTGACGATGATAATATGGAGATGCAACATATCACCTTGTATCTATGGATGTAGTATTGATCTAACGCCCAACTGGGGTAATCTTACCTTCCCAACGGGACGTCGGCAAAGTTACGTCCAAAAAAAATGTACGAAGAAGAAGAAGAGAAACTGGCGAACGAAGAGGCAGTTGCTGCAAATCAGGCATTAATGGAACATCATTGAACCAACAACACCCTGGCAGCGGCAGCCTGGCCACCAAAAGTGTAAGAGAGATTCGACATGGAAGATATGACTGCAATTGATACCCTGGGTTTACGAACGGCTAGGTGGAAGTGCAAATCAACTTACTTACTACGAGGCCATGTTACACACCCTGCTTTCTGATATAGTACTGAAATATTAACAGCAAATTATTACAGCAAGGAACACAATGGAAGGAAGGAGCTCGGGGAAATGTGAGGGAGGAAAAGGTGATTAGTAGGGAAAGATTTGGAGGTACTAAAAAGGGCGGTATTATTATTCATGTTTGGGGGAAAAATCATGTGCAACAGTTAAACATATTTATATCTGAAATGATGCATCTGTAGAAATGAGAATGTTGCAGACTTTCTAGGCAGAAATGATAGCATCTTGATTACTTATAATTCATTGATAAATTTGTGTAAGGACAACAAAGTTTTATTTTGTTATTGTTTACGGGCTACTGTAATTTCTGCTTTCATAACTTGACTTCATGGCTTTGCTTCCCAACATTGACAACGTGTTGCTTCTTTTATAACCCCATAATTACAACTACCAGTACGTGAAAGGAACAATTAATCAATGCATAATTATGAGCTTTAATGTTTGAGGAAAAATGCAAAGAAATTCATTTGCCGAAATATCACATGGAATCCTGAATATAAGGACACATACATCTGCAGATCCAGGGAGTGGGATGTGATTGCCTCCCTGCCCCCCCCCCCCCCCCTCAGGCCCGCCGAACCGTTATAAAGGACTTGTTTTTTCACTCTACACTTTTCATTATATATA
>JAAAKB020000013.1:1020421-1032657 GCA_010014835.2 Apostichopus leukothele | reverse complement strand
GTGGTAGCGTTCTCTCCACAGAGGGTATCAGCACAACAATTATTTGTTTCCTCCAATGTGCAGTGTGTGTATTAGTTACACCTGCTGGCAGGATTCATTGGGATCCACACGAAACCATACTAAAGGATGCAGAATTAATGTACTTAGATCGAAGTTCACTAATACAGATGACTACATTAACATACTAGTTTTCTTTATAGACCAACCAATGGACACTTCCAGAAATTATTTAATAGGATTACAGGAGTGCCTTTAAATTGCAGATTGCATTTCCATGAGAATAAACCACAAAACTTACTGGTTAATTGGGTATTTAGTATTTGAGGTGGATGATACAGGTTTACCTTCATATCCCATATACATCTGCACTCCTGTTTCCCTGGCTTGATGTAAGCTTTCTTTACTGTCGTAGGGGGGATAAGTTGATTGTTGTAAACTAGGATGATTATCCTATTTTATGCTAGGCTGGTGGATGGGTTGATTGTCGTAAGGTTAAGTTGATTATCCGAGGTTATGCTAGGGCTGGTAGATGGGTAGATTGTCCTAAGCTACAGTAGGTTGATTATCACATTTTTTCTGAATTTTTCACATTTGACGTTGTATTTTCTACCTACTTTACTAATGAGATTTACAAATGTTTCAAATCATTCCTATAATGCATCCCTTTTAGATTATTATTGTACTACAAAACACAGGACGGTACTGGAATCTTATTAATGGAATATTTAGTTAAAATATTACATATACACAGAGTACATTATAAAAGAATAAAAAACACCTTCCATCAAATGTTTGTCCCATTATTCCAAGTTCGATCAAACGAACAAATCCATAAGAAAAAAATCTCAAACACTTGCCTTATCTTTGAAATCCACATCATCCCAGAAACATTCAGCTAGCCCCTTTGAAAGCCTTTCACAAAGTCCAATGTTAAAAGCGACAAAGGATATGATTCAGAATCTGTTGTTATATATTGCCACAATAACATCAAAGGAAAAACCACACAAAGGGTTGAAATGGGATTTGGGGATTCCACCAAAAACAGTTTAATCCCTACCACAAAAATTTGATCCAATTCATCTCAAAATGTCTGTCTTACAATCAGAACCATGACAACATAACCTTGACCCTTTCTACAGTGGTACTCACAATACATGTCAGACACACACATGTTCATATTATTTCATCATGCACCTTTCTCTCTTCCTTCCTTCCTTACTTACTTTTTTTTTTTTTTCTTTTCAAATTTTTGGTGAAACCCTTTTACACCCGGCACCCATTGAAAGATGGAAATTAAAGGTCCATGGACAATAGCATAAGGTTCAGATGCTTACAAAAGGTTCACCTTGGCAGCAGAGATGATATTTCAACCATATATATGCTTATCAAGTTAATTGCCATATTACAAGGGACAAAGAATAGAGCAGAATAGAAATGGGGTCCTTGGGGGTTGAGTCAGCAATTATCACATCATATTCAAAAGGACTCTGCAAGTACTGTAGTTAACGGACCAATAAAGAGATTAATCGGTAATCATTTAGTCTCTGTTCAGGGGGCTTCGCATGAGTGAAAGCCAATGTCATTAGGCGGCTGCATTAAGCAGACAGGGAAAAAGGCTGAACGGAAGGTCACAACAAAGGTCAGTAATATATATATGAGAGGTGTAATAATTATAGAAATAGGGTTTATATGCTGTGAAATTATCATAAACAATAGTTAAGAGTTTAAATTATGGGTCTAGTAGCAGTGTTTATGCCTCTGAATTTTGTCTGTTATAAAATACTATGGTTCCTGTGTATAAAAACTGTACGTCTTTTGCACACGTATAACCTGTATAGCAACCTGTTCATTTTGCATAGCAAATATTGCAATGCAATACCACATACTTTTTCACATTATAACTGCGTAATTTCAAATTATTTAATGTGCACTTTCACATCATATAAACATGCACTATGATCATTGTGTAATCCTACATTACAATTTACATTCTCATCATATATGCATACACATGCAATTTATAACACCATTTCCTATATAAATGTATCATATTTATGAGGCATGTACAATTTCCAATTGGAAGACAGCTATATATTCATACGCTATATATCTATCTACTACATGAACCGTTCAATAGCTCATACCTTGTCACCCTTCAATAACTATAAATCAAAACCTCTGCATACTGGTAAATATATTTAATACCTACATGAACAATTTATGACATCTTGGAAGACTTCCGAGCCTGTACAAAACAACATGTCAGAGAAGAGTCCGAACACATCTACAGATATTTAACAACTTCAGTTAGATATTTGTATATTAGTTTCGATATTAATAGTCATAATGCTGTATTTTCTTCTACTTCTAACATCATAATAATGTTTTTATCTGACAAATTCACCTTTATTTCATCAGATAAAACCATTTCATCTTCAACAGCTAATAACAGTGATCTGATGTACCATCAAGCTCAGAAACAAATCAGAAATAACCATGAAAGGAAACATTTGGAAATCATAGCCTTAAGATGATGTAAAGGCCACAGAAAACTTGTTTCACTGTATCCAAACACGTCATCTAGTCTTTGCAGCAATTACGTCGTACCCCGGTTAAAAAGAATTTATTTTACAAACTTGCCTGTGATTATGATACAGATTACTGCTGACATTTTGAAAACAAGTTCAAATCGAGTTATAACACAAAACACCCCTGTAGGGAATAAACCTCAAATACGCCATTAACTTATCAAAAGGGTAACATATACTAGAGGGTGTGCGTCCACAGGCGGGCAAGGGTCACTTGTCTCCGGGCTGTTCTAGAAAACTGCCTCGTGAATGAACGGTAGACTCTTTCCTGATTCAATGACCAGGCCGACCACACCCCTCGGGAAGTACCCACCATGAGGCGAACATTACCGGTATATGTGGGGGGGGGGAGATGGAGCTAACCGCCCGAAGGGTAGAGACAAATCGATTAGTGACTGACGCCAGAGTATATATATGTACCATGACACTATGGGTCAAGGCATGTCCCAATTCTGGAAGTTTAGTGCTAAGCTGACCAGACAGCAATGTGATGGACCAGAATGATTGCTCTTTTTAAGTGCCATTTATATTGTAAGTTGGTCTGAATAGGGCTCAATAAAAAGAATTATTAGTATCTGAGTAGAAGTTAGTCTTCCTTTTCAGCACTTCTTACACTCCACAACATCTCAAACAAGAAACTAAGCAAAAACAAAACTTGTTCATTTTAAGCTGTGAGAAAACAAAAGTTTTCAGGATCCTGTTCTTATCTAATGGCAAGTGTGGTGTATTTTGGTACTCAACTTTCACCAGAATTTTATTCACTTTCATAAAGCATGAGACCTTAGAAGAATACTATGTACATGAACTCCCTTTTTGACTTGCATTACAATCTGCTTGGACTTCCACAGACTATTTAAGTGAGACACTGTATTAACAGACCTGCACATGTTAAAAACCTCCATACACATAGGAGGGCCTACATAATTCAAATTAATGAAATTCAATTCAAAGAACCAACTCTTGGGTGATTTCAGTTCAGCAAATTTTACCCAAAAAGTATAGAAACGACCACCCAAAAAAATCCAAATGATGGTTTTCCCTGCAGGATATTTTTACGGACCACCTCATACTGTCCACAACTCAGGATTCTAAACTTAGAACAACCTATACCCTTCTAATCTTCAAAAACTCATAGCCCTAAAACATTTTTATCCCCAATATATATCTGCAGGTCCTTTTTTTTTGCTTAACAATAGGAGTAAAACAACTTCTCATTCATCAAGTAATCAAAGTCTAGAGACCAACCATCTATCTATCCTCACTGTTTTTTTTTCTTTTTTCTTACTGAGAAACATAGCTCCAGGGTAAAGCCAACATACTTTTCTGCAAGAAAACTGAGAAAAGTTTTCACAACACAATGAAAGGCGGTTGGAAGCTTTGATCTCTTTCTGGCTGACTAATTCTCCCAGTAGGTAGACAAACAACGGGAGGAAAGCTAAACCCTGGAGAAGTGGAAGAGAGAGTCTGCCAATTCTGTGTGAGATATATACCTCTCAAAATTATATGAAATGAGATATGTGGTATTATATCATTATTCTTTAACCGCCCCCCCCCCCCTTCTTGTCCTTATAAATGCCTAATAGTTACCGGCACCAATGTAATGAAGCTTTTGAAGACATCATACATATTAAATATTTACAAAACACTGAAAACTGTAACAATTACAGCGTAATTAATGGGGCAT
The DNA here is from genome assembly GCA_010014835.2 of Apostichopus leukothele. Lineage (NCBI taxonomy): Eukaryota > Metazoa > Echinodermata > Holothuroidea > Aspidochirotida > Stichopodidae > Apostichopus > Apostichopus leukothele. Next base: position 1,028,385 of record JAAAKB020000013.1, on the reverse strand, counting down.
GAATGGAATTGGTCCATATGTACATTCATTTGGCTAGTCAGTTACAGTTCTCCCAGTTACCACATCACTCAGTGGGGGCAGCATACAGAAATACAATTTCCATAAAAGCCAAACATGTGTAACAGTGAGGGTGGATTGGGAGAAGATATGATCAGTGCTTGGGAGCATCATGAGGAACAGAGTGTATCGTTACAGATACACCTTGTTCATCTTTACAGATGTTAAAAACTTTGATGTTTAGGTTCATTTTTTACAAAAGAATTGTCCTGGAGGACCCATGTGTTATTGGACAGAAAACAAAATGAAAAAGATGGAGCTCAAGGACAATTTCAAATGTGGCTGTAAAAAAAAAAACCATCAATGCTGACAATTTCCATCGAGACGATGAAGGGAGAAGGAGGGATGATTACGACCACATCCAGGGTAAACTTGTTGATGTTGTCTTAAGGTGTATTTATGACTGAAGGGGGTGAATTAATTTATTTTGCATACAATATATGAGCATACCATTCTGAACCAAACAACAATGCTGACTCTCAAAACAGAGTAACCGGTAACCTGCCCACATAGGATGAGGATTAACCCAGACGGTCATCACATCCTATTTTTAGAACATATTTGTTGCTACCAATCTGGGTAAAAGGTACCTTATTGTAAAAAGTTAAGATTTTTTTCCTCAAGTCAAAAGCCACCTGACAAAACTTTACCTTAATGGATTGGGGGGGGGCTACTTCATCTCCAGTAATCCTTTAAATCAAATTTGCTTAAAGTACTTAAATGAGTAAAACACTTTAAATTTAGAATTTTCTTTCTTCTACAGACAAAAATAAACACAACTGAAAAGGGTGAAAATTACTTAGAAAGATTCTGCTTATTAACTAGTAGCCTCAACATTGGTACATCCTGGAAGAATGGGAAGTTAGCAATGACCCCCAAGTGTGTGACTTAAAATGCATAGTAGAGTTGGAAGTTAGCAGTATGCTTGGCTCTGAGGATAAGGAAAGGTAAAGGAGCTAGATAAAAAAAAAGGTTAACATGGTCCTCAAATGATATGGAGATGTTAGGGTGGATTGATTGATAGAAGACTAGCAAAGTTTTTTAGTTTTTTTTAAAATAAAATTGGGATAATAGAGAAGCTTCCCCTCCACTACTTGTGGAGTGTCAAAATCAGCTCCTCTCCCCCCTCCCCTCCCCTCATTCCAGCCCCACCCCTTTATGAACACTAGGAGACTCTATTATCAGATACTTTATTTTCTTGATTGCATTTTTTGATGAACTGTAGTTCTGTAGTCCTGGTGACTGGTATATATTGCACTATACAAAATAATATTTACCTCTCTAGCATATTTGGGAAAGATACCATTTTTTTTTTTTTTTTTTTTGTAGCCTCTAACATATTGAGAAACGGAACGATGTCTCAGACTAGCCTAGACATACACAATCTGTCGATGACTTGTATCTGACCTGTTCACTCATCGCATCCTAATTCCAACTCCAATCCCTCCCGAATCCCATCTCCGAATGGCTCCACGAACGCTTTGATCTCTTAGTGCACTGACTATATAGTAACCACAGAGGGATTTGAAACACCTGGTCAAATGCCCCAGAACAATTATCACCATTTCCACAAACAATAGGGGACATAATAAGAGAGGGGGGTTTGAAGATAGGTGATGGTAAGTACACAATAACAAAAGCATTTTGTTTGTACTCAAACAGAAGACTAAAGAGGTGTTGGGTAGGTAGAGATCATGGAGCAATGCCAGGGTCCTGCCTGCACCAGAATTGCTCTGTAAAGTGGACTGGGCAAATCATCCACTGGTCATAATGAGAAGAAAAGATTTGTGTACTGATCCTGAAAACCTGTGGGTAAGAGGAGGCCTTGTTTGGCTAGCTTGTCGGTAAACATCAAAGGGGGAAACAGGGACAACCAAAGGGCACTTGTAAACAAAAGCGACAGACTAGGTCGTGTACATGTTGTATATATATACCCAGCTTGGAAGTACTGATGATCTGAATGAGCCTGGGAGACTTTAAGTCCTGACAATCTCTTCTGAGACTTTTTGCAGTGATAGCCACATGTCAAGATGGGATAGTAAAAACAATGAGGAATTTGGGGATGGTTTTCCTCATCAATGATCGCAATGCCATAGCAATGATGACTAATGCAATAGACAAAATTAGGAAATAACTTTTTAAAATGTTTAGAGAAGGAGCAAATGTAATAGCCATCGTTATCTTTTATCTTGTTTGATATGACATTGTGATATATAATCCCCTCCCCCCCCCCCACTACCATCCCTCTCCCAAAAAAGACATAACAAAAAACCCAATTTAGTTATTATAATATGCATGTGATCAAAATTGCCAGTTTGTCGATACTGTGCTCGTAGTGAGGTGAACCTGTTAATTTAGCTGTATGTCATGTATCACATTTTATACTACATATTTCTTGGTTTTTTTTTTCTATTCTGCTGGCCAGTGGGAAAAACACATCAAGTGTTTTGATTGCAATTATAGCAGCAATAATAGTGTTCTTATGTTGGATTTATTCAAGGTTGATAGAGGTTCTTCAAACATGCTATTTTTCAAGGTAACTGCCACCTAGGATGTTCCATTTGGCCCCTCTGTTGGCCCTATTTTAAACCATAGCAAGCAATTCCATGGGGGCCTCATTAGTTTATTTGTTCACACCCTTGCTCCCATTGTCATCAACATGTTATGGACTAATTGCAGCAATGTTGTTCTAAGCCAACACTGTGAATACTTGGGGAGTCTAGAATGTATCCAGGCTGATTGTTCACAAACTTTCAAGAAAAATATAACCTCCAGTAAAAGCCACCCACATACATGTACGACTTTCTCAGCAATTTGTTGCCAGAGTTACCGATCCAATCATTTCAGTAACTAGTCCAAATAAGACTGCAGACCTTTGTTCAATCCAAGACAGACCTAATAGACTGTTAGATACCAAATAAATTAACACATGTATATGACTGAGTATGATTTCGCACCATTATCTTCTATTGTCTACAGATTTTGTTTCATAATTATTTTAACCTTTATAATACGTATATAATGAATGAAATTAATGAATTGACGGTGTATGTATTTAAGTAAGCATCAAATAATATCCAAACTTAATTCAAGCTGATTTGTTCCAAAAATAAACACAAAAAGAGCCTCATGTTTCTTTATAGAGTTTACATAGATTTGCAGGCTTGCAGCAAAGCTTTCTAAATTGCTATAAAACCTTCCTTTCCATTCTAGAAACCATATTTTTGCATAATTCCAAAGATAACATAGCATATTGAAATAGTGAAGAATTCAAACCATTCTAGGTGAAAGAAGTGGGTCAGCACTGATTAACGTGCAATATAAAACCAGCTAGACAGAAGACAAGCCGACACAGTGACTCGCATATACATACCTCATCCAATGTACCTAAAGTATTTGAAATGACCAGGCTTCTAACAATGTGAAATAAACCTTATCAATAGTGTTTTGATCCCAATTACCATTCCTGTCACTTGACTAAGAGATGTTTAAGGAAGCCACGATCAAAGACTTCCCATACACTACACCACAAAACAGTAACTTTTCTTTTATATGACTTTAAGCTGGCCATTGAAAATGAGCGTGTTCATTACCTCAACCCCATTGACTGCTTGGAAGATAGGACTTACTTTTACCCCAAATTCGACAATGTACATCTTAATACTGAAAGAATTCAATTTGATCTAGCATATATATAGTACTTGTAGTGGTGGTCAGATCAGGGAGGAATTGTATGGCAGATTGACCCTCCTCCATGCTCTGACACTCACGGATAGTTATCTGGTTATTTCACATAATGGTAGATGAGGGAGAGAATTTTTCATCAATACCAAAGATCAGGTATTTGAAAGAAAAAAAATTTCCCATAGCTTTTTCCTAAATGTAGCAGCTCTATTAATTAATGTTCATGATACACAATAAATAAAATGGACTGTACTAATTGTCTTGATATATTAGTGTTCTATTTGTCTGTCAACCCAAAACTTGTTTGAAAGACAAAATTTTGAATTTGATTATTTCAAATTCAGTTCTCTTTCATCTTGAATAATTAAGTCATTTATAAGTAGAATTAAGCTATTTCTTATGAGTCCTATGATGACTGTAACATACTGGAATTGCATAGCAGAATATTTTGGCAAGTTTTGTTCAAAATGATACACAGAATTAATTATTAAATAATTTTAACTATTTTATGCTAAACCATCTCTTGCTACGCAGAATATAATCATTATTCCTTTTTGGGTAAGAATAAAGCAGTAATATTCTGAATACCAGAGCTGGTTTAGTCCAAGTCTGCCAACCCACACATATTGAAGACATCTTCCTATCAAAATGGGATTACAAATAAGGTTCCCTCTCTTTTCAGAGGTGGGGTGGGGGGAAGAGTCTCCTAACAAAATTGTATATAGCACTACACATTATGATCGAGATTATCCATACAGTGACCGAGGAGAGAGTCTTGGGCTTGACAACGTGTAAATCATCTGGTATGCCAACTATTCCGGTGGCGGTCTGACTGTCAGGAATGTTGGCTTGTGCATCATTCTTACAATACATCCTGACAGGAGCCAGTGCAAGACCTACTGGGTTTCCCTGCTGAGAGGTATCTTTAAGTTGATTGCCGACAATAAAATCCCAATTAAAAATTAAACTGTGGGGAAAATTGGTGCAGTTGGGCCACCCTATATTCATTCAGTCAACACAGTGAATACACTGTACATGACATTGATGGTAGAATACCTGATGGCCTGCAATGTCGGCCGTGGGATTTATAATTGCCCGCAAAGCATTCACAATATCGACACGGCGCACATCAGATATAAGCACGAGCCAAGCGGGATGAATATTGACTAAAAGTACCACTGGGTGGAGAAAAGATGTTAGATTGTTGGGTATAAATGATGAGGACAGGTAGCTCAGAGGGTATCCTAGAGATTTTGTGGGGTTAGTAAGAACCCCTGGGGAGATTGAATGTAAGTTATGCTGCAAAAATGAAGTTAAAAGTTTGCGCAAGTGGAATTTTTGAGGTTTAAACACATAATTTTATCTAAATATTCACAGTGGAAAACGTGGTGACTTAGTCTACACCAACCACTGGTTAAGCAAACAGAGTAATACAAGCAGGAGTTTCAACAAACATCTCTTTAACCATACCTCGCAAAGTCAAAATACAAAAATAGACCCCGAAAAATCAACAGGTGCAATGGGAACGGACTTTATATTAAAGCTGTACAAAGCTGACCAGTTCCAGTATCCTAAGATGGACTGAAGAATATACCCCATATACTGATACTTCTGGTTGTCCGGTGGTCTATGACTGAATAGCTTTCTCCTCAGATAACCAAAAAAACTCCATTGGGTTTTCTGAAGGAAATGTATGTAACATTAGACAACCAACATTGCTGTTTCAACCATCTTATTAAAAAAGTCCTTAAGGTCAGAAAGCAGAGATGTTTGACAGGTGATCGCATCCCTCTCCATCAAGTACCCACTGACCTTTGTCCATCTCCCTACACACACACAGCTCTAGATAAACATAACACAACAAGGTAGGTATCAGTGTCAAACATCATCTATTTCCTATACTTGCCTCTTCTGTCGACTTCTAGCCAAAATCCTCTCTGCTCTAGTAAAACAACATCAGACAAAATCCAATAGAAAAACGTACGATATCGGCACTTTGGATAGTAGAATGAGAAGGGCATTGACCAGGGGGGGCCGGTCATAGAGGGCGCACAGTGTTTAAAGGTTACCAGTTCATTTCTAGGCACGGTAGAACGAGGGCGTAAAGTTGTGGGGAGACAGGTAAGTGAGGAGTGAAGTAAATTGATGATACTCACCAATTCCACAGTCAGTGTGCGTTGGTTTTATTTCATCATCCCATTTTCAAACCCCTACAGTACACATAACTAGGTAACCTTTTAGCTGTTGACCTAAACTAAACATACAGTACCGCTTTAACGTCACTTGAGGGAGAGAGAGACCAACTAGCATCATACAGTGGGCAACTGGGTTATATAATTTAGATACAGAAAGCCCTGGTGGTCCTGACATTTACATCTACATTATGAGTTAAACAGGTACATATATATATATCCACAATTCCTGCCATTTACTGTACATAGTAGTCCTATAAAACAGCTGGATGATATGTTTTTCTTTTTGCAGTTCCAAGTGCAACACTTTGCTTGATGTAAAAAACATCAAAATTGGGAGTCCAGCTGGGCGCATGGTATTAATACCAAGTGTAAATATGCATGCAGCTAACTGTGCCCTGTGCACTTAAAAAAAAATGTCTTTAAAGGATATATTATTGATTGAGAGCTAAATATATATCCCAAGAGCCTCATTTGCAATGAAACCCTAGGTATTAAAACTCTGTGTCGGGGATGGGGGAGGGACATTGCCAAAATGTTAGCAATTGTTGTAAAGTTAGGTAGACAGCAGTGCAAACCTATAGGAGATATTAAAGACCAACCACACCCCGCCCGAGTCCTATATATATCATGATGCCTTTGCTATAGTTCCAACCATAAGTCCATCAAATACTGTTAAGTCTACTCTAGATATGTCATTTCTTCCTAAAAATGATTGCTGTTTATATTATACCAGCATCCTCAGCTGCTTAGTATTATACCATCCATCCATACCCCCATGCACTTTTGGTGAAATATGTGACCCATTCAACTAGACAACCACTTGACCTCATTTAAAATCTCAATGTTTACTACCATTCCAGTGCCACCCTGGGAATCCCATAAAACAACCAAACCCTACAGCTGGGCCTCCTTCCCAACATCATATCAAAAACCATACTTGGCTGATCTTTTTCAATTTGCAAATCCCCTCTGAGTCACAGACCAAAAAAAACATTTCCATTTTCCAAATTGCCAACTCCCCACATTCCAAATATAGGCAGGCAGGAAACTTAGCCAACTTGTTTCTTATACTCCCAATCTTGAATGTTATTTGTATTTCAAAACTGGCATGTTTCCTGAAAAATCTCGGGGGGTCAAACTAGGTTGCGTCCTATATTTTCTTCTAAAAATACAAGAGTAACTTAGCTGAGCTCTTTTTCACTTATTTACTCTCTTTTTACCATGCACATAAATATACCATGTCTCAGCTATACAGACTATAGTTTCTATATATTTTTCAATTTACCCTCATTTCATCAGCATAATGGACACTGCCTTTGCAATCAAAATATCAGTAACGAGGTTACGGCACTTACTCGCCAGAGTCGTGCAAAATTTCTTTTGTCTCAAGACTATGACTCAACCGTTCGCTAAGGTGTTGCGTTAAATGAATATTTTGCCTCCCTTAATGTCTGGGGTATTATATGCCCGAGTGACCAGAGACTCCCCAAATTGCTCTCTATACAAATGACCTACGCTGCTGGCTGACGCAGCCAAAAGCGCCACAATGAATATGATTTCGTAGAGTGATCTACGGTCGCTTGTCAACATTTAAGGAGACACCGCCTCTGTACAGACTTGTTTTCATTTCTCATTTTTGCAATTATTCTGTATTGATGATGTAACGAGAAATGCACGAGGAGTCAAATTTTGATCCAATTTAGAGATATAAATTTTGTACGGTTGAGTAGAGAGTGGTCTCGGAACGTGCGGGATCGCTTTCGCAGACAACGCTGGTATGTCTACGAAAAGTTTTCAAACATTTTTACAGAAAACTTACAGAACATTATACCATGCATGTCTGAGGCCCTCACAAGTTCCTCCTTACATCTCCAGATAACTAATGCATGGAACATACTAGAACTATTGCCAACTTCCATACCCACCCATCCCCTTGGTCCCTCCCCTCCCCTTTCCCCCCCTTCTTGGGCCTCAAAACCAAATTCCCAAGGAAAAGAAATAATTTGGGCCAAAACAAGAAAGAACAAT
>JAAAKB020000013.1:984672-1000530 GCA_010014835.2 Apostichopus leukothele | reverse complement strand
AGGAAGGAGGGAGGAGGGAGAGAGGGAGGGAGGAGGAAGGGGGACCCGGTGTCATCCCATATCTGAGTATTGAATATTAATGAACCCATTAGTGTCACTAAAATATAGGTTATCAATTAATTCCCATATCAATATACTTGTTGTTCCTTAACACTGATGTGCAAATTAACGATCTATGAATTATTCATGTAACTTTTGAATTAATCATACATGTACCACTGATGACAATTATGAGATGATTATCAAAGGTCACTATGAAATTATTATTAATGCAAACCATTGACAAGCACCAACCCAATGAGCTAAATTTTATTCAAACAAACTTAAACAATGCAAACCAGTTGGGTACATGTAAACCTCTAAGTGGCAAGACATGCCGGTACCAGAGTATCCATGCATATACCTCCAAAGTATTAATATTGAGACAATTATGCAATCTTCACATCTGCATAATAAGAAATTTAGATGTGCACTCCACAAATATACTCAATTTCGAAGTCATCAAAATAGAAAAGAAATTGTTAATGCTGCGATTACCAATTTAAAAATAAGACTTGATATGCAGCTTTAAGAACCTTTGGTGAGGAATTATGCAAACAAGTCATCAAGAAATGCTATCTGATGCTGCAATAACTACAGATGAGTGGGAAAGATCAATTCCATGCAAAGGGCAAGGTAGGTTTGACCACAAAGTTGAACGAAAACAGTGTCATTATTCATTGAATCATATATCAAGAATGCAGAGCTAATACAAGATCAACGAAACACAGCCAAGGATATTGCATAGGCTTCACAGGAACTTAAAGGTCATTACTTTTGCCCCTAAATTTTAGCACGCTAAAATTATTGCTATTTAGCATTTTAAAGGTATTTTGATGGAGGATTCCGACCCGACAATTTGGATGATTATCTCAGACATTGCAAAATGTTAAATTTAACAAGGTGATCATTTCATCGGAAGGGAAAATTCTTTGCCAGTGGTTATGAGATGTATGCTTAAATTAGCAAATGAGCAAGAATCATATCACTTTATATCATTTACTTAGGGTAACACATGACGGCCATTCAGAAGGGAGAAATAGCAATTAATTTAATCTGTATGGGTACTAAATGGAATATATGCTTGAAAGACACCGTCACGGTAATACAGAGCATGCAGTGCTGTGCTTGATTGTGCATTTCGTATGTGCAATAAAAGCAATCAGGTAAAACATAAGATAGACATTATTGTTTGGAAACTGTGAAACAGTCAACATATACTTATGCAGGACTGATAGTGGATTGAAATACGTACCCTTCCTCAAGATGATAGGAAACACAGATATTAAGCAAACTGTACAACAGTTACACCATTCATGGAGAGGAAAACTTATTTACCACGTCTATACAGGCTGTTAACTGCACTCAAAAGAGGGTCAGTGGGGGGAGGGTGGGGGAGGTGTTAGTGCGAAACAGCCACCCGTTCATCGGCTAGGTACAGTATAGATGGGAGTGCAATAGTGCAATCAAAATTGGTAAGAGAAGAGCTGTGCAATATTAGTATGACAGTGTAGCCATCAGGTCCAGTTTGTACTGCATTGGTCACAACCTGACAGTACTATCCATTACGTTAAAAGGTTCTGTTACCTAAGAAAGGTAATCTGTTACCTCTTTATAGCCCACGACAATTGCATCAACTATTGAAATCAACCGTATGAAATGATTGATGCACCTCTGAAACATATTAACCATGACAACAGATACAGGGTGTTAACTGTAATATCGAATGGTATCTATCCCGAAGGGTAATGGTAATGGATGCTAACTTCAAAGGCTGGCAAATGGATATATAATTGGATTACATAAAAAAAAATTATTTTGATGAAACTGTTAATAACAAGCAGATTTGGAGGTGTCAATAGTTCTAATCACAATACTCTATTAGTTAAATTGAGAAGTATCCAATCATGTGTGAACAAATTATATGGAATAATTAGATACAGACATATATATCAACAACTATAACAACAAAAATACTTTAAAAGGAAGAAACCGCAATTGGTTTAGTTGTCCTTACAATCAGCACTCTTGTACAACAAGAAAGGGTCATTGCGTTGAAATTCCATCTCTTTGGTAATAGGCTCCGTAAAGTTGTGCATGCTGAGTCTGTTCATGATGATAAAGCCATGGAAAGGGGTAGCTGACCTGTAGAAAGCAATAAAAAACAAAACAAGAGAGTTTTACCAGTCGTTGTTGCTAAGCACTTTTGCATTTTTCCCTTCTCCAGTCAATCAATTTAAACACACACATACACCGGAAACGAGCAATATATCTCCACTTCATTAATCTGAAACACGATACGGAACTTTTTTTGTTTGTTAATTCCAAACAAACTGCAGCCCTGTAAATTCACCCATTATCTTGTGTTTTTAAAGAGCATTGATCCGCAACTGAAGTTCAACTTCTTACAGGTATGGTGCTAAAAAGCTTAAATCTGCAGAGGAATGTACTGGTTTGATAAGGAAGGCGAGATTTCACCATTTAACTCATTGTTTATCAGTAAAATGCAAATGTAAACAAAGTACCTGCTACCACATATCAGATCAAGCAGGTTTCTAAGGTTGACAACCTCTGAAAAGGTAAAGTGCTTGGTGAAGTTGTGAGACACAGATTTTCTTTCTTCGTGTAAAGATACGATTAACTCGCCAGTAAAAAGACTCAAAAGAGGTAAAAAGATTGAGGATCTAGCAAGGCTGATCCCCTCCAACACCCTCCCCAATCCCTCTCCCCCCCTCCCCCCCCCCTCCTCTGTAATATTAAGACAATCTCAAGGTTTAATAGCCAGCACTTCCTTGCTTGTTGTAAACAAACAAAAATGAAGACCAGCATGAGCGTGATGTTTTTCCATTTACATTTACAAAATAAAGTGTGCATGGAAGGATAAAAGTTAGCCGGGTAAGATTAGGTTACGTACAATACATTCTATTTTTACGTAATCTGGGTGACAATAAGCTGAGAATGACAAAAATGTGTGGGCATGCATAAATGACCACATTGTCATGATGGGAAGTGCTACAGGCATTTCTCCTCGAGAACCACTTTTGGAGGACTAGTGACGTCAAAAGGAATTTCAAAATTCATATTCGACTGAAGACAGTTCCCAATTTATGGAGAACCTCTAGGCCAGCATATCTATGCAAAACATATTGATAAAGATATGGAAGGAAAGATTCATAACTTTTGGAGAGAACGAAGTATAATATTCAAGATTCTAATCAGATTCTAAGATCTGACATCACATTAGCTATTACTATATAGACACTCTGAATGGTGGATCGACAAAAAGCGAAAGCCATCGGTTGCATGGTCGGTCTCGGCGAGGAGATAGCTTTATAGACATATAGTAGAGTAGTTAGTGTTATGGTTGTACATGGAGACAATCACTGAGAAGAGAAGTTCAACAAAGTACTTCAAAATTGTACAAACATTGTTTACTACTGAGTAAAGAGGTTTGTTTACAAGTGAGGATAACTTCATGCGCTCATAACTCGCTCATATATAAGGTACCGTCAGCTATCCAGTGTCCACTTCCTTACAAATTTCACATCACAACTGTTCACAAAACAATATTCACATGAAGGTTGAGCTATAGTTCGCAGCTTACAAACCTTGATTATAAAGATGTGTAACTTGCACTAGCTTGCAAATTTGTAGAAACTTCTAAAAAGAAACAGTTGAAAAAATTTGAAAAATTTAACAGATTTATTATATTTTGGTAGCATGAACACGACGTATAAAGGACAAAAGATGGTAGTCATATGCCAAATTCATCCAATGAAGATATTAAAAATACACACAGATGTTACAAAAAGCCCATCAAAATATCACAAAGAAGATTCAGTTCTCTAGCTAGATTTTAAAGCTGAATCGATATATGCTACATGTAATAACTTTTGAAACTGACCAATGTGTGCCATATAAATGACTGTGCCACATAAGGCTAGAGACTACTCCTGTTCACTACTATACGGACCAACACTATGATAAAATACGGTGCTAAAATGTTGCTTGTCCAAGGTTAGGTAGATCAGGAAATTAGACTGGAGACGCTGGAGACAAGTAAGTATGTTACAAAATCTCTACAACATTCATTGATGACTCTGGGAGAGGTAGCATTTTAATTGCAGTCATTGGTTAATGATTCTACATTGCCCTCAATCGAACTCAAACCTACCGGTCGGTGCGCTTCGCAAAAATATAAATTCCCATACAATATCTCCATTCATTATCTGAAATTTTAACTTAATCAGGCAAAAACTCTACAAATATAAAAACTGAAACAATTTAACAGAATTCTCAGTCATATCAAATCATGACAAACGTACAGTACTCTACCAATTCAGTTTCAAAATATAGCAGGCAGAAAAAACACCGATAAAATTTCATGACCAAATTTATTTTGAGATAACACATTTGTACCAAAGTTTGAAAAGGATAAAGTGATGAACCTCAACAAGGAATTTCCTAATTTTTCTATTAAAGGACAAAACTGAAGCTTTTGATACCAAATTTTACCATGACAGACGAACAAAATTTATAACTAACCTTTCCCTGGATCTTCGGCAAAATTAATCCATGAATACGAGATTGCCAGCTTTAATTATTAATTCACTAGCTCATGCAAACTATTGGGGTACCCTTCCTGACTCTTTATCAGAACTGGAAAATTTCCAATTCTCATTTCCACTTTTAATTTAGCTGTCCTTGGTTCAATTTTCAAAGAAGTGAAAATTTATTCTATTTTCTTATCTGTGGCAGTCCAGTCACTATAAGCCAACTGAATATGTGTGTGTGTGTGTGTGTGCAGACATGTATATCTGCAGCAAGCCTGTGTGTCAGTTGACGGTTATGCTGGAAAAATACCACATCATCTACTGTACACACACACATGACTAAATCTGGGAAACAACCTATACATGGCAATTATATGCTGGTCCAGCTAGGGACTATCTTAAGGTGCATTTACACGAAACGATTTTCCTCACGATTTGTCGTGCACAACATTCGCGTGCAACAAATTCGTGGCGAGTGAAAAAAACTTTTTGCAAAAACTGAATCGTGAGCAACTCGACGTGCAAAGTAAAGCATTTTACACTACGTCTGGATTGGCAGCGTGTAAATGAGTTGTGCGTAAATGAGTTGAGTCGCGCACGATTACTACGCACAAACAATTTGTTAGGCCTAGGCTAGACTGTACGCATCAACATTGCATAATAGTATGCATTATGTGCTACACAATAAACATATGTAGGACTAATGGCAACACTTCAGTGACCATCCACGTGCATTTCTTTCTTTAAGTTTGTGAGAATAGTCAAGTATATAACTTTTTTTTTGTTTACCTTTCTATCTTGGTCCCAAGTCGTCTTAATACTAGTTACGAGATTCCCTACCTCCCTTCAGCCCATCGTCTTTTATCGCACATTTCTTCACGTCCTTGAGTTGCTAAATTCAGCCATTTTGTTGTCACTGGTTGCTAAACCATTCGGTGAAAATCGTGACAAAAGTTGAACAGTGCTCAACTTTGCACGACAATCAAATCTTGTCGCGCGCGACAGGCGTTGAGCAAGATTCAATTCACACGCTGCGATCAAGTCGTGCCCAATTTTAATAGAAATCGTGGACGATATTGTCGTGAACGATAATTCCTCACGAAAAGAGGAGAAGCCATTCACACATACCGACAAAATCATACACGACAAGTCAGCTAAAAACAAACCGCAGACGATTTTTGTTGTGTCGTGTAAATGCGCCTTGAGGGAACTCAATTAACACATTAAAGATCGGAATGCCACTATATGTATAGATTCTAAAATAAAGAATTCATGCAGATATGAGACATATGCTGAAAACTTAAATGGGCCTCATGAGTTTTTGGAACCATACAGTGGCTGATATCTACACCTTAACCATGTGATAACCATGTGATAACCATGGAAGAATATTGGTTTACATGAAGTCCTCATCAAAGGTTAATATTTATCTACAACTGCATGACTGTGCTAATTCTTTTTACAATTGCAATCTAAATATTGGTTGTGCATTCAATTGCACTTTGAGCACAATTAACAGACTATAATAGCTAATAATTCCACACAAAAGGTCAATGGTCAAACAAGGACATTTTGAAAAACATGGATACAAGTACATTGAATATTATATGATAATGATATCACCATGAGCTGCAACAAGGATGAGCAAGAAATTGATTTTACAGGCAACAGTGACTTTTTTTGCAGCCAATCCACAGGCCGCACACTTACAGTAGGCTGTGCCTTGTCTGTGACAACAGGAAATATCACTATATGGTTAAATAAACACAAACGATTGTAAACACTGACAGCCCAAATTAAACTATCAACCAGATTAACGGTTAGACAAATTTATTATTTTCCAGGTATCATGAACGCATGGACGAGATCGACTAAATATTTAAAGTATGCTATAAGATTTCATGCCTCCCAGTAACAGGATTCTGAGAAACCTTGTGGGCCACAGAAAATCTTCCTCTGCTTTTACATATTCGCCAAATGTGTGCAGATTAAATTCTAAGTCGTTTCCCCTGAATGGCACTTTAGATAGAAAGAACATTTTATAGCTAGGTGACAGAAATTTCATCACTTAATATAACAGGGTAGGTACATCTCAAGAAAAGCTGACATGGTCCACAAATGCATTACATTTAAAATTGCAAGTACTGCATATTAAATATATAATGTAAACACTGGCACAGCAGCATGAGAGCATTTTAATACGGAAACACAGATATTGCTGAACTGTTTGAAAGTTTTAGAACATTTTACGATTCAGAGGTGGAGAGGCCTAGCTGTTTGATTGCGTATATTCCTGATGGAGCATTAAGTGTATCCAATGAAGCAAAACTGTTATACAATGTTCTGTGACTACACTCTAACTTCTTTAAGCAATCAATTTCTCCACATAAAAAGCAAGAAGTTTATACTTAGCATTGTGTACAATGGCAATAAGGGAGACCCACTAAAGGTATCAAGAATGATGATGATATTTCCATGTAAATTTGGACATTTCTACTTTCGTTTTCTACCCTTATTTTGCAAGACATATCATTTACGCCCGAATCAGAATTGCATGCAATTTCTGTCAAAATTGTTTTACTTGGCCAGCAAATGTTGCTCGAAGGCTGATGACAACAAGATTCAATTGTATCCAACGATAACTATGAGAAAGTCTAGGACAGCATGTACATCGCTACTGGCAACAAGATGATTCGTGAACTACTGTCAGCAATCCCATCAGCTACCCCCATGGGATGACAAACAATGTATCAGTTGCACTCACAAATTTTGTTGGTAATTAGTTTTCTCCGATATATACACTTTTCACTGCTGTCAACCTGTCTTGGATATATATACTACATCAAGGCATGAATCTGTATACATGCACCATGACTCAGGGTCATTAACCTATTCAATTTTACACAACAACTATTTAGTTCAAGACACATTTCCCTTTGGTATTATTGTCCTCCAATGTCTTCTTACGTATTGGCTCATATATCAATTTAGATTCTTTTCTTTTCCATTCTGTGATTTATTTTGTGGACGATATTTTTCGACCCCTTGGACACAAAAAAACGGAGAAGAAAAATCATGAGAGAAATTACATCGTTCATAGAAAATTTTGGTGAATGATGATTTAATTGAATTCATCTCCTTCACAGCTCAAGGATGTCTACGTTTGATGCTGGCAAGAGAAATTTAATATTGGTGTTTATTTCTTCTATCGTTTCTTTGTCCTTTCTTGAAGGATCTGGAATACTGTGAAAAGATTTGACTTTAAATGGCTTTTCAAATGGGTTATAACAATTCGCCACAGGTATAATTGTCCTGGGTAGCCTGTTTGAATGTATGTCTTTCATTTCCGGAAATGCTAGTACTGTTTTACTTAAATTATTCAACAGTCGAACTTGTGGCAAAGCTGGGTGGGGTACAAAAACTAAACGTCTAGCTGTAGCCTCCAGGATACACAGCCGGAAAGGATGATGATGCCTAAAAGTTAATTCTTTTTAACAAAATTAAGCATTACCGAAGGTCTGAACTATAAAGCTCAAACGAGCCAAACTAACCATCTTCATTAGTTGAATACATACAGTGAGCTGCCCCTCCACCAACTCCACATCCTCCCCTCCCCCTTCCCCTGATAAGACTCCAAACCAGCTACAAGGGTGAAACAGGCACTCTTCACTTTTTATAATAATTAAACAAAAGTATTGTATGTTCCTAAGATTAATCCACTGTTTGCATTTAAGGCAGGAAGTTTCTCCCATCCTAATCCTCCTCACCCCCCCCCCCTCCCTCCCTCCCTCCTCATCATCACCTTCCTCACCCCTCGCCTCCTGTCCCCTCAGCCACTCATCGAATACTATTTCTAATCCACTCACATCTTACAGAACCAAGCTTCCTTACTCTCCGTATTGTGATGGGAAGTTAACTGTAATACCACCATAATTTAGCCATATCTCACAACATACATACAGTAGTTTGAACTACACTTGCTTATGATAATACATATCCCTATACACCCAGTATTCAGCTACATCCTAGCTGTCTCTAAAAAATATTCACAATTTTTCTTATTATGTCATCTTTTGATAGATGTGGTGCCTTTAGTCTCTCATCCAAGTCAGAAAATATGCATAAAAATCCTAAAATATAAAAAACAGCTGTCGTTTCTTTCTCAGCAGACCACTGTTGCTTTGAGCTGAAGTCTTAAAACAAAATTAATTGGAGCATTTTCTAAATTAAATGGGCTAAAGGCAAAATGATCCGTTTCTTTGTTTTTGTTCCCCTGTTTCTCTTCTTCTTTCATTTTTATGGCTGTGTTTCTTTAAGAGAAGGAAGACATTGGCAGTGACATGCATCAAAGATGAGAAGCCTGCAAGCACCAACAGATAATTTGATTTTGGATACTCATCAATAAACAAGGCAGCCAGAAATGTCATGATATAAACTTTATATGACAATGACAACCATCTATATACTCAGACAAACATTAAAGAGTTAAATCAGCAAATACATCCAACAACCAAGTATCATATTCATTTTGGCCATTCTGATTTAACGCTCATAATTAATAACTCTGACACCTCTTACACCTGCACTAGAAGGTGTTGATGATGATCATTCAGACATAGGCTTATATGACATTGTGTGTCCATGTGTAAAAAAAATTCAAAGTATCTCTGTATTGATGTTATTAGAAGTGTGACAACTTTGTTAGTACAATATCAAATATTTTGATCCCATGAAATGAGCTTTATAAGGCTTTCATTGAGGAAGTCGGATTGTGTAAAACTGTTTTGAGATGATATGAGGGGAATTAATCAGATCTACATTTCACAAATTGCCATGTTTGCAAAGACATTTTCAATCAGATGGCCCCTTCCACGTTATGGGTGGTATAAAGTTGTTAACAACTTGGAACAGCATATTCCAAGTTTCAGCTACTTTTTGTCCATGAATAAGTGATCATGCAATTTGGGTCTTTAGTTTGAGCTGATAGGATTTATCAAAAGAATTGAATCCACATTTCACAATAAGTTGCCGCCAGGTTTATCACAGAGCTTTCGACTGTACTGAAAAGTTGGTTTATATTATCTGTCATACACGTTAACAACAGTAGGATAATATTTGTTCTGTTAGGTAAAATGAACAAGAGACTAGGCGTGGTCAAAAGTGGCATGAAGTATTATGCTAGAGCGGTTGGAGATGCCAGACTCTGAAGAAGAGTATGGTTACTCGCCCAAGGCTATTGAAATTAACTACAAAACTAGAACTGCATTTGCCTGCTGCAAAGATGCAGTATTGTAGTATGTGTGAAGTGCTTGCAGTATTAAGAAGAACTTTTCGGTTGTTTGTGCTGTTATTTTTTTGAGAGCGGACAACACACCAGGGAGTATAGTCATTTAGGTACCTACAAAGTGAGGGCGCTTGTGAGTGCCATGACAGGCTCAGAATAAGTTGCAACGTCCAGTCATGTAGGTATCGTTCACTTGGCCAGTAATGCCAATATTGTAGCGTGCACGCACACTACAATTAAAAGACTACTACTGACCCAATTACAGATGACAATAAATAAAGCAACAACCTGCACACAGTACACACAAAGGGAAAGGGATGAGAAATGTTAGCTGCAGAAAGGTTAATGGCAATCTCATAGTCTCATAGACAATTAATTGAAACTGTGATGGATATTAAATACTTGGGAAACCCTGAAATGGATAAAGGTAATCGTTCTTAAACTGTAGAATAAAATGATGGAGGTTGTTAATGGCACAGAAATTGACCGTAATAAATTTTAAGTGAAAATCAGTTCATTCTGCAAGAAATCCTTGTTAACTGTAATAAAGAGAAAAATTCTACTGCCTGCCTGCATTGCTGAAATAATAACTATGGAAATGTAGATGAAGCAAAAGGCATGCAGTATGTAGAAATGTTTCAGTGTTTAAACAAGGACATAGACAGACAGACATGTCTGCAGACAGACAGGCAGACAGACATATAAGCTGACAGACATACAAATAGACATACATGTATGTAGACATACATGTATGCTGACAGATAGAAAAAGGTACGTGGCATTTATAAAGTCCACCTTCTACAGTATGTCAAGCTGACACTGACAAGCACAGATAATGCTTATGTAAAAATTATGTAATTACGGTATACCCCTTATATCAAAATGCAATTCATAAAGAAATGCTTAAGAAAGGTGACCTTTGAATGTTCCTTCACGAGTTTAAGGAGCAAACTTAAAACACATCTGTTCCGGGTTGCATTTCACTAGTACAGCTGTTTTAGGGTGTGGTTGTGTTTTGTAAAGCGCCACTGCATATAGTTTCTATAGAAGTGAGCGCTTTAGAATGTATTATAGTTATAGGGGGGGGGGGGGGTGGGGGAGGAATATAAACAATATTAATAACTCTGGGTAAATTCCTGCATTATCTTGAATTCATATTTTACTATTTCCATGTACATATACTGACAAGTCACAACTAAACTTAAAAACACACCATCATATATATAAACAAAACATTGCGAACAATCTTTCAAGACAAATGGAAAGTTCATCTCAACTGGATGGATGGTCCATGTGGCTATAAATCCCTTTTCTTCACAATGTGAATGGTCATGGCATATAATGAAACATACCAGACTCACATGTACACTTGGTCTTTCCATATGGGGTAAATTATGCTTCTTAATTACTTGTAAGCTGTTACACAATGTCTCAATTCCATGATTTATATATTGATAACAAACAACACAAACTGTTTTCAGAAGGACTGGTAACTTTTATGTCTCTATAAAGATTCATCAGAAGTCAGATTAAAATGTTTACAGCCAGCCGGTACAAGGAAAGTGAGACTCATAGTGACACTGGAATAATAAACTTAAAGAGATGATGGCCGGGTTAGACTGTATCTGGGATTTATCCCTCCAGCCAGCCAAACTGATTTTAAGACAAGTTTTCTCCTTTCATTTGAGAGCTGTGTAAGATGAATCGTACCCATACCTCGACTACGCTAAACAAGACAGGAAAAATGCTGTCCCAAAAACCTTCCAAAATGAAAGGATAATTATTGATCTGTGCACAACAACTTAAGAATAGTATTTCCTATGTCCCAAAACACCCAAAAAAAAGGCCGTGAAAAATTCCAGTTCTGAATGAATTGACACAAAAGAAAAATCCAAGCTTAAAACAAATGTAATAAGCACACTGGGCGACAGAATGAGAAGAGAGGCCTGTGACCGGAGGGGTCCGGACAAGTGTTAAAAGGTGACCAGTTCATTCTAGGCACATTAGAACGAGTGCTGAGATTGTGGGGAGACAGGTAAGCAAGGATCGCTGTAAATGAAACAACTGCAAGAAACCATTTTGACTGATTACCACAGACATGTAGGCTACTATGATAATTAGACAAACCCACTGAGTTGGGTACACTCAACTAGTTCATTTGTGGACATCTTTGGTAACACCATTACATCGGTACAGCTAATGTAAGAATGGCTTGATCCATTAGAACTGCTACAGGTCTTTTACTTTCTGCATTTACTTTTCTGAAGTTGCTTTTTCTCTTTAATACCTCTTAATAAATCCTCTAAACCTAATTTTTGTAGAGTTTTTATTTAGTTTATATGCACCTGGGAAATCTAGAGTGGGAAATTATTTTACGAGAGTGTCTTTTTCTTTTTATCTCTGAGAAAGACCACAAACACATGAAGGTTACTTTTGTAAGCGAGAGCCTCGGGCGTATAAGCCAGAACCTATCACTGACAGGGAAATTACACAGAATTCCTAAGAACTTGAGGAAAAATCAGGCGAGGCCAGCTTCTTCTTTCTTATCAGAATGAATATTTTATGCCAAAATTAAATGCAATACGAAATTCCCTCAGAGGGGCCTTAATGGTATAAATTATAGGAAATTTAAGAATCAGGGGTTTAACTCAGTTTCAGGAATCACGCAAAGAAGAAGATTTCTACACAAAGATGACAGTATATACTTATCAAAAAATCAAACATATTCTGTACACAGTACTACAGTAATTTGGAACTTTCAAGACACTCTGTGGAGACAGGTAAGCAAAATAAATAAAAAAGAGACCACTGAATGAAATGAAAGACTGATGTTGTTTGCTTCAATTAGACGTTACCAATTATGAAAATAATATATAAATATGAAAGTTCAATGAATCATTTAAATGGTAGTCTCCATTGAACAGGTAATAAAACAACAAAAAATCATAATATTAATAATAATAATAAAAATCATAAAATTTAAAAAAAAATTAAAAATATTTAAAAAGTAATAATAATTATAACTGAGCTCACAAGTTATACCTTGAAAATGAGAAAACAATAACCAAGTTAGGAACAAATCCTATTATCCTTTATTTATACATTTAATGAATGTTGAGTATCATGTATCAACAATAATGGCTATAAAAACAAATTGCATTCGATTATATTTCTTGTATATATACTGCAAATCAATAGATCCTAATTTTTTTGCAAATACAATAACTTTGAAACACTGGCAGGTTTATTCGAGCACCAAACCCAGTCCTGCACTCAAATGATAATTCACAACACCGAACTGCTGCATTAAAAATAAATATCTTTGTTTTTTTTAACTGACACACGCAAACATTTCCTGCGAGAAAAAAACACAGTTAACAAGGATTAATTGTAGACTATATACAGCAATAACACCCTTCATCTCACCATTGGAAACAAAAATTCTCTTCCCACTCAATAAGATTTTATCTTGACAACTACAGTAACATTGGTTTAACAGTCTTCACATGGGTAGAATATACCTCTAATCTGCATGCTTCGAAAAAATTAGAAGTTTATCCAGCCAAAAACAAAATTCTGTATAATGTGACAGGTACACACACCAAAGAGGTAAAGGCTCTAAAATTGGTGGTATATATTGTCATGGCAACCTCAACTCTCAATCTCAATTGGATGTGAATACTACCCACCATGAATTAATCATGTAGTGCATATCTTCCAGTTGTAAGGCAAAATTGATTTCAATCACACACAAAGCAGCAGCGGTAGAAGTCAATGGGTACTTCTTTCTGATTGGTTCATATCCTGCTTAACTACTGAATTATTCATGAACTGTCTCTCAGGAGAATCAACCTGATCGTTTTTGGTGTCAATGAAAGCAGTGCTCCAAGTGAGAGGACCTTATCTCTTTGTGAGAGTTTGTTGGACTAAGCTTTACTGGAATTAATTGGAGTTTTATACCACAGTAAGTCTCTGTGTTCATTGTAACCAGTGACTTGCACTAAAAAGGACTAAAAAAAAAAGTCACGAGGAATAACAAGGGATTTCTAAAGGATTACTGAACAAGCAGTCTGTATGGTTTCTTTTTAAAAAGTAGGATTTAATATTGCACTTGTGAGAAATATTAAAAAAACAAATTCTTCTTCCACATGAGGTAAGTTTTTATTGCATGTTAGATTTAAAACATTAAATAACAGTGAAACACACTTATAATCAAGTAGGAATAAAACCCACTATGCCTGTTTCATTATTGTTAGATAATCAAGAGCTAATATGCACGATACGTTGTATTAAAATGATTCTCTAATATTGCATTTTATATGTAAAGTCTGGTCTATTTTGGTTTTAATGAAAGAAATGTACACGACACCATAGACTATCGGAGGGACACAAGTTCTAAGTAAGTGACAGCTACTATTTTCTATTCTGCAAGTTTCTCGTAGTTTGCAAATATTCTAATTAAATTAATAGCAAGCTCAAAATCATTAACGTCACAGCTTTTGAGCCAACCTTGATATGCTTTTACCGCGACAAAACAATAGTGATCTTAAACATACTAAAAGCTACACTGCATGCAGTTCTAGCACTCATTTCCATGTAATACAGTCTAGTAACAATACAGAAATATTGATGAGATAAAATTATTTTAAAAAAATTGTTAGAACTATATATACATAGATATATAAATATTTATGGAATAGGCTATATTTATTGTCACCCATATTCCAGACTTTTACTCTGCCTCATGAATAGAATTTCACTGCATGCATGAGAATCCTGCACATCGGTGTGAATACAGTACAGTGGTGTTTAGTTGTTAAAATTCACAGCATGTGAATAGAGAAGACGTGTATTTTATGAAAGTAAAAGACCTTCTATTGAAGGGTATATCAAATTCTGTATATATATATCAGATATTTTTTACCATTAATCTGATTGGCAATGAAACAGAATTAAATCTCTGTGTGATATGTTGCAATATATTATTTCATTCGTAAAGGAATAGAGGAATATGTTTTCCTTTCATACACAAAAATTATGGGGGGAAAAATGGATGAGAAAAGTGAATTTGATGGAGGACGTACGTATGTAATAAATAATATTTTAAGATATCACTGGGAATTACATATTTTTAACGATACTGGTAAACAGATAAAGACAATAGCAGTTCACAAATTTGTTACAGGGCTGTTAACTAGCAAGCTAATCGCGATATTCTTGGGACATTAAACTACATCCTAAACATCTCTATATATGCAAATGGTCTCTCCCGCATACCTTTGTTGACAAAATTGACCAACATATCCAATGGTTCTTCCTGATGTTATGAGAGGGTACATTTAACTTATATAGGAGTTTGGGGGCAATTGACACACAGTCAGTATCTAGAGTTAATTTCTACAATGCACCTGCATATTATTCCATCTCAAATATTTGTCTACCATAGACAATACTTGAAACAACCTTGTTGGCATTACATTTTTGTAAGACTCTATAAAGACAAACATATAGGCATTCAGTGGTTTGATTGCATGCAATATTAATACAACATCTATGAATCAGCTACATGCAGCTGTACCTTCAGGTACCTGCAACACTGTAAATAGATTGGGCTATTAATAAATCTGTGAATAAACTAATCTGGGAATTCCATTTTGTAGAAAATTACAGATTAAAGATCTCTGAGTCATGTATAATTAACTAGGTACCAGTTGCATATATATGTACATACACTGGATGACTGTTCAATTGCTTTCCATGTATGTTGCAGGAATGACAACACAACATGTCTTAAAATTCTATTTCTATCAATAATCACTAATCATCACTTATTTAAACAAATTTGAGCCCTTCTTTCGATAAGCATTATTTGCCTCGTCCTTTACCTATAAAAACATAGCCCATGTCATGCTAGCTGCCCCAGCACTCCCATCCCCAATCCCAATCCCCACCCCATCTTCCCCCGCCCCAACTACCCACCTC
>JAAAKB020000013.1:965307-984572 GCA_010014835.2 Apostichopus leukothele | reverse complement strand
ATAAAGCGCTCTATAAATATTTGCTTATTATTATTATTATTATTATTAAACAAAATTTAGTACAGTTTGAATTTAGGTGTAGCGCCAAACTTTTTCATTAGTGTTGTTCTTCGAGTTTCTTTACGGGCATTTTGTCACTTGTGTCCTGCTGGTAGCCCACTCACACATCAGTCGTGCCGTATTACCTTGCTGTGATGATATAAGATCATGTGTAGTATCTGTTCCCTTTCGAGGGGAATGGTGATGCACCCCGACCATGATCACACAGTCACAGTCCTGATGCAAGGGGGCTGGGGTTGAGAGCGGACCAGTCGTTCGGTAGTTTGGTTTTCGTGCCCAGGTTCTTTCCTGGACGACTTTTTCTTAAAAAGTATAACATAATGGTGAACGCATTCCGTCTTAAAGGTTAGATGAAAATTGTGTTAGTGTTGTAACAAACAAAAAGCTGAGATGCGGTGGGGTTGAATGCTGAATCACTCTCTACTTATATTAACTGAACTGAACTACTTTGCGAAAAAAATATCACATTTTGTCGGTATAACAAGTAGACTCATTATGTCGCACAGTAAACCAGCTTGCTCACAATACCGCAAAACTCAATCAGCATAGGTCACGCAAAAGTCTCATCACTGGGTTTGGTTCTGTATGCCTACGTGACAACAATAGCAACACACAAACAAACAAAGATGTCCATTTAAATTACCCTTTTAAAGTTTGAAGTTTTGTTTTTGTACGCCACATGTAAATATAATTAGGCTCTCCGATCTGTGACCGGAAAATCTGTACAGCATAATTCGATCAGACTTGCAAAGCATAATGATAAAAACAATTCGATCTAGACACTTGTGTTCATTGTGCATACATTCTAATTATAGATGTACTAAATGCCATCCATTGAAAATTGACAAATTACAAAGAATCAAGTTCATCGGTCAAAGAAAAAAAAACGTCCAAACACTTTACGTGGTAAGCTTCACATTGTAGTCTATATAAGATTTCAGTAACATTTGCCAGTCAAATTTGTACACGAGGATCATCTACTGTATTGATATCTGATATTAAAGTTTTAATCAGTTGACTCCAATCAGAGAATTACAACAGCTACTATCGGTTTGATATTTGACCTGAAATTGGTCAAATGTAAGTTTTGAGTATTCTCTTTTACGAATCTCCCCCCCCCCCCCCCGTCCACACTGCAATCCAATTTCTGATATTTGCCAGCCCATCCGGATTGCACCTTTATTGGCTGCATCGCCATATGTCAATGGACGCCGAAATGTTAATTATCACTCATGATATGTTAATTATCACTCATGATATGTTATATTTCAAGAAAAATGATCATACAAAATGAGTGCTAGTAATTTTTCCACATTATATCCAATTTTTCACCATTAAAATATGCTATTTATATGGAATGTTCCTTAATTAAGCATGTAAATTGTTGATGACATCAGCTCATCAGTGAAGGTCTTAGTGTGCATGTAAATCCTTCTCATATTATTTTTTTTTTTAAATAAATTCTAATAACTTAACAAAATCGTGTTCTTTCACTTCATACAAGCAACAGCTGCACCCTTAGATGACATTCCACACAATTTGTCCTTGATAAGTTTGTAACACATTGTAAATATGTCATTTGAGGCCATAAAAGTATTTAGTTTTCCTATTGAGGTTTGTCAGTGTTGCATCTGAGCATACCTCCATGATCTGAGTGACTGAATTTATTGTCTGTTATCAAAGCAAAAGGTTTAATTTCCATTGTTTGTATAACTTTTTATCCGCCTCAATTAAAATCATAAATATCGGACAGAGTAAGCCCGAAAATTCTTGAACATAATTTACTTCAAGTTGCAAAATATAGCACCAGATTGCATCTATAAGGACCTTAATTAATCAAAAATTTCCCAGGAGGACACCCCTTCCCTTAGACCCCTCCCCAGGACGGCATTCACAAATAAACATTGTGCCCTCTAATTAAGTGCTGCAGTGCACTCCCTGTGTGCCCCAAGATTGAAATGTCTGCCGACGCCACTAGCTGTGGGTACAGTCAAGTCACTTTAATAGAGGAACATGGAATCTTTAATAGGTCATTTCTCAATCATTAAGAGGGCTATATACAGAGCAAAACATCTAACATGGACTGATAACAGTGGTTTTTAATGTTCTACAACACATCAAAATGAATATTTGTACCTAAGGTAAGTTTAATCCAACCTGCCGGTTTTCTCTGACTAATATAAGCTTATGTTGACAGGGGAGAAGGTGAAGGGGTGGAATGGAGGGGGGGGGGCAGGTTGGGCGAAGACCATCATGGAAGTCGAAATACAGCTGTAGAGGTCCCCCATGCCAGTAACTGATTTTATAGTTTGGCCCCAAATCAAGGTCACATGTCCCACTGCCCCTCGAGGTTAGTGTGTCTCCATTCTCCTCTCCTCCCCTCCTTCCCTCCTTCCCCTACCTTCCTCCCAGATTGGCACTTCCATCACCTCTCACATTTCATTAAGTCGATCTTTGTATTGATCATAACATAGCATACATCAATCAATAGGCAGGTATATCATTACTTTATTTCACATATATATATACATATATATATATATATATCTATCTATCTATATATTAATACATATTTAATACCAAAATGAATAGTAATTAGTAATTAATATAGGCCTATGAGAGAATAATGTACAACAAAGAAATTATGGGACTGTAACAAAATATAAACTGTTGGTGTACGTTCTCTCTAAGGATTTAGCCTGTTAGTAGTTCACGGTAGTAGTTGTATATATTAACATGTACATGTTCATATCACATTCTCTTATCCGTGGTTCACTAAAATTTGAGAAATCCGAAGTCAAACCATGATATGATGATGGCCTACGACAGATATGTTCGGTATGCAATGCATGCATACTGTCAGTATCCTGTTTCTGAACACGCCACTTGACCTTTGTATAGCGGGGTTATCAACTATTTTGTACCAAAAGCTGCTCAACGTGATTACTTGACACATTTTTACCTCATACGTTAGTAATTAATAGCGTAGTTTAATTGTGATCAGCATTTCTTTATCAGAAAAACGTGTAAACTAGACATATTGTGCCTCCTTAATAAATGTATCTACCTGTACAATATAGAAGCGTCCAAAATTGTTTTTGTTTACAAAAATTATGACATGCGAACCCAGCAGGATGTGTCAACTCAGCCGTCTGCATGCTGTCTGCTACGAAAGCTTCATTATCACACACAAGACAATATGAGTTTACTTTTTATCTAGACTCTCTGGTAGTGATATAGCAACGATGCATAGTAGATTAACAATCAGAAGCAGGCTCTCGGATTTTATGGGAATTATATAAATACAATTTACACAGAGAAAATGGATGCACAAGATAGAGGTATTTGAAATTTTCACAGTGTGCAAGTTTTGAATGTAGCAAGCTAACAACTTGTGTTGTAAGGTAACTGTGTGGGCTAACGCCTGTAACGGTAGACCTAACTTAAGGCATACCCTAGTCCGAGTCTGTTCGTTTGGCCAGGCATAAGGTTAGGTTAGGCCATATCAAATCCTACGTAATGTCACAAAGGTCTAAGGTAAGTTTATTTTGGTCTAGTCTAAGTAAGATATAGAATGCCACAGTTAAGCCTAACACGGCAATCAACGTACTTCAGCACATACTGTCAAATTGCTATGGCTACTGTTACTGTTAGTGGCATTGCCTCAATCAAGTAACAGAAAGTTAGTCACTTAGGCCTATAACTTCAATTGTAGGCCCTAGTACAGTAGTAGTAGGCTTCAACTTCAAGTAGATTTTAATGGGAGAATGTCTTTTCACTTTGTTTGGTTTTCTTGCATGTTTCCTTCATCGGCCTGTATCATGTGGTATGTCGAAAAGTAGATTTTGGAATGCGTCAAGCTTTGTTTTGGTACCTATTGTGACACATTCTAGTGTTACTTAATCGTTTCAAATATCAGTTGAGTGCAGTTTTGCATATAGGTATTACGTACCAGAAAACAGTGCCGAAGCAGTGGCATGAAGCTTAAATGGTTGAGATATGTAAAATGTGTGCTTTTAGAGTCGTTAAGACCCAAATTACAAAAATATCTGACTTGAATTGGCATAGTCCATAGTGGTAAGGGTACATATTTATACTCTAAACAGTGTCACCAAAAAAAACCCAGATACACTCAGGGACGAAATGAACCACCAACAAGGGACAAAAGAAAAAAATTGTAAGTTAGGCAGCTTATTTTGTAAAAAACATTTGACACTTGCGGGACTGATTTTGTGTGAAGATCGTTTCCTTTGAACCACTAAAGGTTATCCTTACTTATGTATGTTTGAGCACCTAGTGTAATATTGTCAAGTGGAATATATATGCTTTAATTTTGACTATTCCATGCAGTACAACCAAAAATGTTCTGTTATACTTAGCTGAATTGGAAGTCTTATAGGAGGTCTTTCACTATATCTCTAACTTAAGGCAAGAAATATACTCATCATACATGAGCAAAGCGTCTTCCAAATAACAGAAAATTTAGTATCATTATGTGAATGAAGTTCTGATAAGTGCATGTGATAGCATCTCCAACTTGGGTTCGAATAAATTGATAGAGCTAACACAAATTTTCAGTCACTGCCACTACCATTTGCAGTACTGCACTTTAAAATCACCCCATTAATGATGATAGAAAAGTGCTGTGCCCCAGGTTGATCTTGAGATAACTTCCATGTCAGCTTAAGTCAGAGTTCAAACTTGTCTGAAACTCCAGCAGTTTTTTTGCACCTGAAAACAGTCTTATTTAGCAGTGGCTGTTAAATGTTAAAAAGAATTGTGGAGCCCATGTGATCATTCTGCATTTATCTACATCTGTCTGTCTGTTTGAAAAATATAAGCTAAATCAAGCATCGGGAAGGAAGGAGTGATACATTCTATAGTGTTTCTGTTACTATTTTCTATCGCTTTGAAATATGTTTGGTGCCATTCCTAAGTTTGAAAACTGCCTTGGTACGTTTTTCAACCTGTGAACCTGTTATGGTGCCCTGTCACTTTGACAAAATCCAAGGCAATGGTTTTTAACTTTTACCCTAAAACACATTACCTTGCCCCTCCTGATCCTAAATTTAGCCCTTTTCCCAAGGTGAATAATCAATTTTCATCATTAATAGGTAGACCATGGCAATGGGACTACTGTATACACTAATTAATGAACCTAGCAGTCGTATTTCTTAGCCAACATGTTGACCTGTAAAATTGTGATGAGCAGGTCTTCATTTGGCTGAAATTAGATTTTATGGTTTCATATATTGTTACGCCTTCCAGAATAATGTGGCAGACCTCACGAATAAAGAATCCTTGCAAGAATCTCCTTTCATATAGCGAAAGTGTATGAAATCTCATTGGATGTATGAAATTTGCCCTTGGTTGTTGACATGCACATGCTTGTAGCAGAGAGTGATGTTTCACTCTAAGAAAGTGAAATACGAAAGAAGTACATTTACAGTACATATATATGGCTTAGTTGAGAACTTAAGAAGAAGGCAGTGAATGATGGAGGAAGATTTGATAACTGTACTGTTTCTCTTCTTCGTGGAAAAAAGATTAACACTGATCAATGGCCAATTAGACAGATGGTGTCTGCACTTGATTTGAAATGACATTTACGGCCATAGTGCACTACCACCAATACTTCTCACTGATGGGCAGATTAGTGATTACTTAAATTCTCATATATTTGGACTTCCTGAGTTCCAAATCAGAAACTTCAAAAGATTAAAATACTGCAGCACGAAGAGTCAAAGGAGCGGAGAGAAGATGTCATACCACCCCACTTGAAAAGGATCTTCTTCAACCCTATTGACTTTCAAGTAAAGTTCAAAATACTCAGGACTACTTGCATTTCATGCTCATGATTTACAACAGCCTGTGTATCTTGCTAACCTCCTATCATCTTACCTCCCTGTATTCACATGATGTTCGACAAGCAAATCATACCTCTGTGTACCTAAACCTCGTGTGAAGGCTTACGGTTTCACAAGTTTGACTTACTCTGCCGCAAGTCTTTGGAATCAGTTACCAGACCTTCTTCAAACTTGTTCTAATCTATCCACTTTTGAGAGTTTAATGAAGACTCATTTTTTCTATTGTGCATTTCAGTGTTGATGCTTTCCACTTTGTTAAGCGCCATGGGCAGTTACTCCTTTCCTGGAGTGGCGCTATATAGATCTACATTATTATTATTATTATTATTATGATTTAATCACACAATAAAATTAATTTAACACGAAATAAAGAAGATAATGACTTTTTACTAACTCCCAATGCTAAGCCTCATTGCTTCAAATAACACCACCTTTATCCACTGCGCCACAGCTGCATATGATATTATACCGGTATGATATTATAGTTAAGTCATATCAAGTTAGGGAAAAGATCTGCTTTGGTCAGCTTGTATCACTGTGTAAGCATATTTGCAGATCTATATTCACTTAAACATATTTATTTCACAACTTTATAAAACTTTTTAAGGGGTGTTATATACTTCTTAAACAGTAACCAAGTTTGTAATTTAAGCATTTTTTAGTGGCCATTCTATAATATCTTTAACAAGCCTGTTCGGGGATACAACTTACGCATGCGCGAATCTATGTGCTTGACCTCTGCGTTGGGTCATTTGTGAATAAAATCTGTGTTGTTGTCGTTGCGAGCAGTAATATAACAAACGAGATTAAGCTGAGAATTTCCGGGAAAATTGTTAAGATAATGGACATACTTTTGATTGTGGTAATAAGAATATTTCCCTACATCGGAAAAGATGTATATTTGCGGTACACCTCAGGACTAAAGACGTCCGGGGGTGATAATGATGCTGCGTAAATTGTGGTATGAACGCTAAGATAATTTAGTATGTAATTTGTCGCATAGTGTTTACGTGAATATAAGATAGCACCAATGAATTATACATGGGAAATATCGTTGAAGCTTGTCATATTATTGTTACTAAAACATGTTAATACGATAGAGAATCATCTCATCAAGATTTTTTTTTGTATGTGAATGATCATGAGTAACGAATTTGGATCAATTTGTGACTTCAAATACTTTTGCCTTTACAATTAGTGCAGATCATACTATGCTGTAGGCATACTAAAGATTCTGCACTGATGTCGCTACTTCAGGGTACGTTGTTGTTTGTAACGTTGGGGTAAGCTGAGGCAATCTCTTCGCAGCGAACACAAGTGCGACAAGTTCTTCTTTTCTTCCCAATAATTTAAGTCCCCACTCCTTAAGAAAGTCCTTCAAAGCCTGAACCGTCCATAGCTTAATATCATTCATGGATATTTCATCCTCCATTGCGAAAAAAAATAAGAATTACTTCAGTACATATAACGATCAATATTTGGAGACTTTACAACGCTATAGTGTATACATATGTGTAAACAAGCTGTCGAGTGACGCTACTATTCACAGTCGACCCTCTGACCTGTTACGTAATCATAAGCTGCTGGTATCTCCAAACTGGCTTATACAGGGCAAACCATTTCTTTTTCATCCACTGTCACTAGCTGTAAAGTAGCTGTAACTGTTGCAGCAGTTACATGCAAGGCCAGAGGCTACTGTATATTTCCTTCATTTAATTACAACTTGGGTGTGGTTATTGTTATGATGCAGCATGTACTTTAAGGGTTTGCCACGCTAATTGCTGTTATGTAGTTTACTTTAAGAGTTTGCCACGCTAATTGCCGGTATTTACTATTATCATGCTAATTTGTAAGCGTAGAGCACAATCAAGTTACAGTCGAGTAACATTATAGAATGGTATAAATTAGTTTCCAAGGAGTGGCTCGTCTCTTCTCCGAGTGGCACCAGCCTATCCGTCACGCCACGTTAAAATAACTATGAGGTCTGCTTACCCCTGAAGATCCACCTTTCCGTTTCGGCCTTTCTTTATATTACCAACCCTTCTGTGTTTGACTCTTACTTGCTTCTCTTTTGCTACCACTTTTTGGACCTCTTTTCTTTTGGACATATTCTCTTTCTGAACTGTTATGTATACTTTAAGCTTTCCTGAAGCTTTCTGACGCACCTTGTTTATAACTAAATAGCGATCGCAGACTTCCTTGGGACGTGACACCCCGACAGGGAGCCCGGCAGCAGCCGGTGGCCAACCGGTACCTCCGCGCACTAAGTTAATGTAAAGTACCGGTATGTAATGTATTTATGTTAAGTTGTTTGTTTTCACCAAGAGACACTGATTAGATTCCTTTTTAAAAGACTACCTCTCTTATCTACTTTCTTGTGTTCGTTTCTCCAATTCATATTATCTGGACTTAGTAACAGTGTCCATGCTCTACCACTTTTTTTGTACCATGATTTGCCCAATGTTGCATTAATTTATCCATGTACTGAAGTGATTCGATTGTATAGAAATTTAATGGTAGATTTCAGTGGAGATTCAGCAATTATAACACCAAGTCAGAATTTTTTTTCTGTACAAAGTTGGTTTTAAAAGACATGGGCTAGTGCACTTTCTGAGATTGGTGAGGGGGCTGGTACATTTCTGAGATTGGTGAGGGGGCTGGTACATAATATTATTAAAAGAAGGTTGGATTTTGCATGTCATGGCATAGGGGCTTACATTTACAGAAGAAAAAATGATGTGCACATTTTTACAATTTACAGCGTGTAGCGAAATACTTTCAGTCAAGAAAATTAACTGTCAGCTCCAAATGATGTAAGTTCCAATTACACTGAGTTTTATAATATAGAAGACATTCATAGGAAGGTATTATAAGAGGATCTCTGTATGAAAATTCCTTACAAATTTAGTGAGTAAAACAAATGTTGGTTCACAAAGTAAAATGCAATAAAGAAGAACTTCCAAAGATTTCATCTATGCAAGAGGACAACTCAAATGCTGAAAGTCTATAATATGTATGTGTATGTTTTGGTGAAGTCAGTTTCTGCAGGATACTTGCTAAGTTACTTACTTCTTAACAAGGTGGATTATGCATTTCTTGGTCTGCCTTGGTAGTGTTGTATTGTGCTAAACTTCATCATGCTCCAAACAATAACCAGGCACAGTGTGCTTGAATTTCATTTGGTTCAAGACCATTCTTTGTAACTTAATATGCAGTGCTCCCCACTGCTGAAGCACACATAATTTATGAGAAACAGGCAGAACAAAACTACAAGTATTGACCTACAGGTGCAAATTTATCCAATTAAGGATTGCAAAGTTGACATTTTACATCTTAAAGCTGCTCTACTGTGTTCTGTAGGATTGCAAATTGAACAAAACCATTAATATGAAATTGTTAATGTAATTAGATTTGATGAATGTGTCATGCAGACTTTTGTCTTTAATGTTACTGATTTATGAATATAGGTGTCTTTGATTTTCAGTGTCACTGTGTCAGAACAATGGGATAAAGTTATCGTTACATATACAACCATGCATGCATATACATGTTATGATGTACGTGTTCATGTAAGCATGATACCAAGTACTCAAGCACAAGTCCCTTTTATTGTGACAATGTAACTCTGACATGAAACGTAGAAACAAAATCCACACTGTTAATTAAAAATTCCAGCTCAATAGCTTGTCCTATTTCAAGATATGGTTGATTTAGTGGAACTTATTTTGACAGGTTTAATTCTCGATTCTTCCCTAAAATAGATCCAAGTAGGTGGTCTGTGATGTTATAAGGCAAATGTTCTTCCAAATCTTACTTTGCTCTTTTATCTCCTTGTTGATTTTTCCTTGAAATTTGGATACATTTGGAATGTTGGTTTAGCTGTCAAGGTTCACTGTGTTTAGAATTTCATCAAAATGCAATCGTGTTGTAGAAATATTATTTTCTGCTGCGAATATGTGGGTTCAATATTATAATTAAATTTATAATTATATTATAAAAACAAAAATATTTTTGCTGTTGTCAGATCTGCATTCAGAAAATACCACCTACTTTAAAAATTCTATGCTATAAACATGCTATGAGGATGCGGTTTTAGCCTAGAGATATGCAGAAACTTGCCAACATTTTGATAAATTAATCGCGGTCAGCTGCAAGAATATCCCTATAAAGGTGCCAGCAAATTTTGATTTATGTTCTTATTTTGTGTCATGTACATACTCTGACCAATTCATGTAACATTTACGCATCATTGGATACACCTCAATCTACCTATTAGCTGAGATGTGAGTATACTCTGTAGTTTCTGATCATTAAATCTAAAAGAAATAACAAATTTAATGTAATGTTTTATTTTTTGATTGGTTACGTTTTGCAATAATTTAATCATTCCCAGTGCAATTTTTGGTGGACTAAACTAGTAGATTTCATTTTTTAAGTACATGTATACTCATCAAAACCATCAGTTTGTGGCAAGGCCAAGACAGTGCAGCTTTTTCCCACAGCATGATACATGGTAGAGTAACGATCCTTACCAGCGTGATAGTTGTTAGCTAAGAGGAGTGCAGGAAACATGTGCATACTGTTGCAATACTACTTTGCTTTGCTATTTGCATATGTAAAGCAATATATACACAAACTCAGTGATACATGATCCCTTAACTATTGTAATCATGATTGGTCCTAAATTAAATTATACTGTAGGTACCACCCAAAGTGTCTTAAAGTCTAGAGGCTGTATCTTTAGTCATATTACTGTACAACCATGGTACAGTAGCTCTGTATATTGTGAAATGTTTAATAGCTCAAATTAGGTCAGCAGCTGGCTCTAGTACAAACTGATCTATGTAAAATATCATAAACATGTCACAAAATTATTTGAAGCAAAGCTGTCTAGATCATATAATCTGGTTGTAGCAGCACAAATGACCCAACTTAAACCCTGGTGGAAGTACAGAACTGTCTTTATGAGTTTAAACCTCCTCTGCTCTTAAAATTCAAAATTTACTAATAAGTTCATTAATTGTGTGAACTAAACGTCCATGTCATGTCATTCAGATATACATGACTATTCATGTAAATTACAGTATTTAAACTCAACATGTATTAATATTTACATTTTACAGCACATTCACTCAATCAACTCACAATGCTGATTTACCACTACATGCATACAGTACTGTGAGTGTATCAAGTTTATCGGCTACTGCAGTACGTACGTACAGTAATAACGAGAACTCATTGTGGTGTTTACTACTGTACTATTGTATGATGTTTCACATTGACCACCTGAACAACTTTGAAAATAGTGTTTGAGAGAAATCAATAAGAAGCAATGATGATTTCACTAGCACATCCTTCGCAGCTAAAATTGTTCTGTTCCATTACCAGATAACTTCTATGCTGGGCTTCTTTCAAGCAGATGAGCCTATATACTATATACATATATAGCTTTTGAATCCAATTAGTTTTACAAACAAGCGGTCTTGCTTCGCAATGATGTATGTCTTCATCAAGTGTTTCAGGAAACCAGCCATATGTGATGTGTCAAAAATCAATAGTTTTAAGTAGTTTGTAAATGGTGCAATTTTGATAGAAAATAAATATTTTCTTATGTAGTGCTTGGAAAAGAAAAAAGCTGTCTTTTTTTCAGTCCATTACCATCAACTCCATCTTAGGATATATCTGTTCGGACCAGTGACGTTCTGCTATATACCCAACTGAGCATTCCCGGTAGTAAAATGTGCATATAGACATTAACTGCTTGAATGGCATTTTAACTTGCTCTCTCTCTCTCTATCTCTCTCTCCCTCTTTCGTACCTTTGAATGGTGAGAATGCATTATGCATTTGGTGTGACAAATACCTTGTGTTGGTATATGGTGGTTAATGGGTTTTTGACATTATCTTGTCGCATGCAATTGATTGGGCAGTAGCCACTGTTTTATATCTTATTGATGATGTCAGGCTGATGTATAATTATTACATATATTTTAAGTGGACTGTTTCTGTGGATCTTACTTTGAAATGTTTAATTATACATTGCTATCTACCCTGGGGATGTGGTCTCTATAATATATTTATGGTACTTTAAAATGAATGAAGTATATATAAAGTGAGCATTTGAATATCTCATATTTAAAAGAATTAATGTGCAAGAATAACGTTCATGTTGGAATATGCAGATCATGGAGTTAACTTCATTGTTTGAGGTAATGCAAATATTTCAAGTACATATGGGTAAATTAGAAAATTAAAACATGGAGAATTGTCCCGGAGTAATTATGTTAAACCTCTTGATATTGTTAACTATATTACCTTGATAAGGCTTATATCTCCCATGAATTTTGTAAAAAGGAAGGAAAATGAAAACTAAATAAGAAGAAAAAAAACATAAAAAATAGGTTTATTTGTCAGATTCAACATATTCTTTGCATATCACTGCTTTGTAATCATTGTAAATTAGATTTACTGGGGAATTTTGTTTGTTTAAAATATTCGTGTGTGCCCATTTACCAAGAAAAGTTTCAAAACATGAATTACTGTATACATGTGCCTACCACACAGATTTACTGGTTTATTAATTGCTTTTAAGCCATGTTTACGCTTAAAAGCAAGAGGGGCGGGCATTCAGTTACTACCAGATATTCCCTACTTGATATTAACTTACCAGTTTGAATGCAGCTATCAAAGTCAGCATTGGACCTCCCTAACCATCGTAAATGCATTTACTCACACTTTTAGGACTACTAGATAGTCCAATAGAAAGCTTCTTGTGTAACTTTACAGGAAGATCAAACTGATTAGAAGTTGGTTTGCATTAGATCATGAAGACATAAATTCACTTCCTTGGTCTAAGCCATAATGATATAATATTGAAAAAAAGGAGAAAAAAAAGAAAGAAAAGTTAATGCTCCAACTGCATATTTGTATTTTGGTATTTTCAGTTCAATTGATCCATTTCTGTAACATGTTTGTATAAAGTGAATTTTGAATTGTTCTCTTGCAGTGACTTTCATTGTTGGTTCAGACCCCAAAATAAGAAAAGAAATAGTTGTTTTCATTGACAAATTGATATGTATGGTTTGTGCTGAAATTTTAGAGCGGGCTACTGTCTTTGAATAAATTTAGTTGATGGATAAAGATATTTATTGGAGTTGAAAGAGCTAACAGAATATTAATAAACTGGCCATTCCTTAGGGCATATTGCTGAACAAGAAAATAATGAAAATCTGTAACCATGGTGGTTGCCCTTCTCTTTTGTTTTGTGTACATGTATAGCTTAGCAGTATGATCACAGTTGAGAGAATTATTTCAATATGAAGTTATAAGGATTTCAAAAATTCAGTAGGGAAGTTTACTCTATTTCTTGTGTAGTAGGACTATATTCATTCATTGTAATATACGCTGTTAATCCTGTTCCTATACTTACTGATTGTTACCCTATATGGTAAGCTTTACTTACAGTTCAGTTAACTTAAACTACAAATGAGTATATTGAGAATGTGGGGAAAATATGGGTTTCTGAAGTAGTCACTTGTATAGTACTTTATTAAGTTATATAGTATAAATGTAGGTGTTGATCTAGTTTTCTGACTTATTATGTACTTGTAAACAGATTTGGTATTCTGTAAAGGCAAGAAAGGATTTATTGAAAAAGCAGGTTTCTGCATTTGTCCAGCGATGTCACGAAACACATATTCCAGGGCATTTTACTCAAAATGAGATCACAGTTTTACCAACTGATGGTTGACAAGCAAGTATTTACTGATTCCAGTCAATTCTGAACATTGTCTGTAAAGTTTTGATTACTTGCTCAAAATGGCCATCAGTGGCTGAAGGTTTTCAAAAGTACCTGCCATGGATGAGGTTCTGAATCTCTGTACTGTAAATCACTGATAGCCATGGAGGACGGTTCAATCGGTCAAGTTGTTGTCTTATTGAGGAAAAACACCTTTGAGCTGGATTGTAGTAAATTGCAAATGGATTAAGTTTGGACGAGAGTGACCATTATTTCTAGCATATTTGGTGATAGTACCATGCAGCTGTTGGTGGCCATGCACCATATATAGGGCCTTAAGCATTAAATCTAAATTGCTTTTGATGGAATTCAGTCAGTGCTCATTTGAGGTCAACAAATGTCAACATCTGCTCATGCTGAATGTAGCATATTTATCACAAATATGATAGGGTGTTTGTAGGAGGGTAAAGGTCTTTGAAGTGGAGGGTATTAGAGAGGAAAAAACTTGTAAATACTTATAATGCATGTTCTCTTTTAATAATTAAAAAGTAGACCACAACAGATCAGATCAGATCATATTTCACATTCTGATAGAAGAGAGATTCATCTTATGTAACAGAAGGCTATAACGTTTGGTGCAGTTCAAAGTTCAATATATTTCAAAGGAAACCATACAAAAAATAGCTGAAAACTCAATAATACATGATTTGCAACAAGTATAAGTGACATACTTCTCATGAGTATCCCTCTATTTGTATAAAAGAGTGATTTTATGTACATGCAATTTATTATCCAATTTTTGCTAACTTAATTGTTGTACTTCTATAAATTATTAAAGTGTCATAAAGGCTTCAAATCATGTGACTGTCTTGTTGACATAAGATATTCCTTATCCCCAATTTCTCCCCGTTCCCCACCTCTCCCTCGACATCTTCACAGCATTCAGTGTCAACCATCATTAGGAGCAGAATTTTTATGTTAACAATTTAAACATACCAACATAAGTTTTTGAAGTCTGGTTTCTTTATTGCTATAGTCCCATCGTTAAATTGCTAGTGCCATTCTTGTATATACTTATTAAACAGTATCAACTGTGAAAGACAGTAATTTCACTGTGCTATAAGCAGCAGATATGGGTGCTGGGTATAAGCCAATGAATATATGTCTAACAGTAAATTCTTTCAAGCTGTTCTGATGTCATCGGTGTTAGCTCATGATTTAGGATAACCGGCAGAAGTATTGCCCGTGATGTAGCCATTTAATGAGAATGACATACCGTGGCAAACTGTGGATAGATCTAGCTGGTTTGACAAACTGTCAAAGTACAGTTCACTTCTGTGGTAACGAGTTGAAATATATATTCTTGTAATTCTTACTCATGCATTTTGTGTTACACAGCTGTGTAAAAAGTGATTTAATACCTTCAGCTATTTGTAACCCCCACGGTAGGGGTTTAGAAGGCAAAATTAACCTCCTTTGGCATGTCTTAAAATTACAACACCAGCACAAAGTCAATGGCATCCCATCAATACCAAAAAATTAATAAACGCTGACTAAAATGGCCTACTTCAGTGACATGTGTAAACAGCTGGCATGTGTCTGATGGCAGTCTAGCTGCCATGAAATGTTAACTTATTTTTCTTAATTTACTAATTGTATCACTGAATCAATGAGTGGGCTATTCAAACTTCTTTTTTCAGGGAACACTATGTGATTAGTCCTGGTTCATACATGAATACTATTGTATCATGCTTAATTCCCAATGTTTTATTGAATGTTATTATTATCCAACAGGAATTGTATGCCACACTATATGACACTAATTTCATGTAATTATCTTGCCTTCTATAGCTTTTAAATTTTAATTATCATGGTAAAAACAGTATATATATTTGTATACGAAATTACCAAACCCTTTCTTTCTTTGTTTTTGTTCTTAATAGGCTTATCGAATAATGTGTCACCAACGGCTAGTGCTGGTACTTACTTCACGGGTAACATCCCCAATTCCAGTCCGTTTACTACTGTCCCAAAAACTGATGATAGCGAATCAAAGGAAGCAAAAAAACCCCTTAGCAATGCATGGAAAGCAGCTCTAGAGGCCACTACCTCCACTTCGACAAGCATGAATAAAAAGAGAAATCAGAAGAAGCAGCCTATCGGAAACATCAGACCACCACGTGCCCTTTTCTGCCTTAAATTGGATAACCCGTTTCGGCGGCTGTGTATAAAGATAGTCGAGTGGAAATATCCTTTTTCAATGATAGAAGTTTTTTACCATATAGATATGATTTCCAATTCTTTGAGTTTTACACCAAATAAAAAAAGAAAGAAAGAGAAAAACAGAAGAAACAAGATAATAGGATATGTTCATGCCAGGTAAGTTTCATCTAATGTTGAAAGTAAAGAGTGCCAAACTAATTTAATTACTGGATGGCATAGAGTCCTAAAGTTATAGTGGGAAAGATAAAATTTGACCTACTGTGTAGATACATACAGCCCATTGTTTTTTTTTCTAATATACTTATGGTTAAATTCATAGTGATATTTGGTAGATGTTTGATTTCTTAGCATGAACATACATGTGTGAAAACATCATACATATTAAATTCTTCCTTATAAATTTCTTTTGTTGTTTGTAACAAAACTCAAATTAGAGCATAGATCTACTGAAATGCTAGATGTATTTTTCATATTTAATTTTTTCCGTTTTGTGCACAATTACTGTAATTCTGTCCCATGTACCTTCATTGTCCTTCAATTTTGGATCTTTTTTAATACTTGCAACATTCATTCACTGCAGGCATGAGAATATGTATATGTGTGCCCTTCATGCCTGCAAACCTCTGCGTTCTTGAGAAGGATACCAATTTTCAGAGAGACTCATGCTTCCGAAGTAATTCAAAACGATAATTGTTCTTCCACAGAATGATGATGCATAGAGCACATATCAGAGGATGTTTTTGTCTGACCACTGTGATGTCTCAGAACTGTTAATTGTAACATGATCCATCCGGTATATATATAATGAATATTCATTGTCAGCCACGCCGGAATCTTTCAGTTTATTTCAATATGGTCTCCTCTTGTAATGATAGAAGTTTTAATGTCTGTGCAAATGAAAGACAAACCGTCGGGTGATTTCATCTGTGATGAATGGAACTCCATGGTGTGTGCTGCTAGAATTGTGTTGATGTATTGTACCAAGAGGCTTTTCTCTGTGGTTAGATATAATTAATCAAGTAAATTTAGATTGAGATTGCATTATTCTCTTGATTTCTTTTAGTTAAAACCTCAGAGAGCCATGTGTATAGGTTTTAACCAAAGTACGATGTCATCTCATAACCTATGCTGCTAAGGTCTCCAATGTTGAAAACATTCTGCAATAATGTAAGGAAAACCTAGGCTTGCTGTTTTGACCAGATATCAAAATGTCTAAACCTGAGTAGCCTGGGCTGTCATGGCATTAATTAGCTATGTGATACTGGATATACCTCTTTTACAGACGGTGAAAGCTTCCAATTGGCCCGATGTTGTTTCAAGAAAAATCACTTTTCAGTATACTATTTAGTTAATTAAAAAAAGGCTAACACCAAACAAACACATCAATTTAGTAGCAGCGTAAATTGCAATCACTATAATACTGATATTAGAAACACATTTAAAAAGAATGGTAATTATAATAGTGAATTTCATTAAACATATACCTATATGACCCTTTGATATTATCTTTAGACTGGTTCAAGTGTTCAGTCTTGCTTATAAAGGGAACTTCCAGCAGAGAGAGAGAGAGAGGTGGAGAGAGGTATCTCTTTACATTACGTTTTGTGAAGTTGTTTGTCATTAGTATCCCTATCACATGTTCGTGACGGTAAAGTTGGTTGGTTGCCTCGTTTAAAGCTGTAATTTGAGTTGGTTCGTAACTTGACCTATAGACACGTTGTGTAAAATTTACACACTAATTTGGATGTACCCTACAACATATCTAGGAGATCTATGCAAAGAAAAACCTTTGGCTTCTCCTACTTAGTGTATTATATTTCATTTAGTACAATATTTAAATATAAAAAAAGTGTCCCACAAATTCATTTTAGAATTTTAATTTGTCGCTTGCATTTTTTTGAAGTCAGTTGGCCTATTTGAGCTCATTGCTTCTGCATGGTGTAATTTTGCTGGACTGAGCAGACACTTAAAAAAAAAAAAAAAAAAATCAATATTTGAAGAAATTTGGCTCCATTTGTGTTCTGGTACGTATAACGACTACTACGTTATCCT
Organism: Apostichopus leukothele; assembly: GCA_010014835.2. Classification (NCBI taxonomy): domain Eukaryota; kingdom Metazoa; phylum Echinodermata; class Holothuroidea; order Aspidochirotida; family Stichopodidae; genus Apostichopus; species Apostichopus leukothele. The sequence continues at coordinate 966,633 of JAAAKB020000013.1, read as the reverse complement.
TCTTCTAATGGTGGAGAGTAATGATCACAATATTTGTTGCAAGTTACTCAATGCCGAATGCATCCAGCTTTAGTGCATACCGTACATACAATAGTAGAAGGTTTGACGACACAAGTTGCAAAATGTTTCTATCATTGTGCACTTTTATTCCTACCCACAGTAAAACTAGCATCTAGGTACTCAAGTTTGTTTTCATCCTGCCACATTTAACTTTCGTCGTGAAATATCTCTCCGTTTGTCATATCGTTCAATACATTTACGTAGATCTGACAGCCAGTTTCATTGAGCAAACATTTATTAGATGTGCGTTATCTATTTATTGTTTTGCACCTTTATAATGTCAAGTTAGTTCCTGTTTTGCGCCGTGTGTCCTTGTACAGCCATTCCTCGCCTAAGCTTCTCTCTTCATGTCATCTAAAGTGGTCAGTTGGCAAAATCAAGCCAGATATTCGACTGAGTATTGATTGCTATGGATTTTTTCCTCCCATGTCGGTTTCATCTAATGTAAAAGAGTAAGTTAATCTAGGTGTGTGTAGGTCATCTCTTCCTTATCTGTAGTGAAGATATATTTGGCTGTACTTTCTTCAGTGTGTTTATAAAGACAGTCAAGAAATTCAAATTTTTAGTCTGCCTGAGCTATTTTGCCTCTCACCCGATGAATCTCTTCGTCCCCCTCATGTTATAATCTATACAGTCATGAACAGAGGAACATTGTTTATAAAAATGAATGATAATCGGAAAGTGATCCTTTACTTGAACGTTTGAACCTGTCTTATCTTTGAATAGAACTTCGATTTGAAAAATTTGTAGTTTATTATGCAGAATAAGATATAAACATTTCCAAATGTTACTACCCCAGATAAACTAAGTAGTGCAGTGTTTCTTCTTCTTATTTACTTTTCTCAATTTTCAAATTCAAAGTAAGTAGTGCTTAATTGCTTTTACTAGGAGGATCAAATGCTAACATTGATCACTGACCTAGCTACAGTAGATTTGAAAGATACATTTGCGACGAATAATTTCCCAAACTCAACAAAGAAAAAGAAAATCAGGTTAGGTTTGATAGAGATCATATTTGCGATGACATTACAGGGAAAAATCACCTGCAGTTTGATTACTTTTTGCTTCATACATTATTTTGTCTTTAATGTATCTTAACAAGGTGACACAGTGAAGTGGGAGTCTATCATTATATACTTTATGGTAATGTGCATTATTGGAATGAAAAATCTAGTGTCTTAAAATTTGTTTGGGGGAAAACTCAAATTCCCCCCCCCCCCCCAGAAAGGAGAAAATGCCAAAAAATAAAAAAAGGAAACAGGTGCA
>JAAAKB020000013.1:873257-884115 GCA_010014835.2 Apostichopus leukothele | reverse complement strand
GGATGGAACACTTAATATTGGACACTAAACACTTTTTAAATTTTTTTTTTGAGGATGGGGGGCGGGGTGGGCATTTCTGAAATGTTGATATACTACAAATGCCTTTCTTTTGCACCTCTGATGTCTCTAAGACATTCCTCATTGTCCTTTCTTTTTCACCTCTCTAATTATCAATTATGAGCAACTGAGGAGTCCAAAGGTAGGAGAAAAGTGGAGGACAGAAAATTCTTTTGGTCCAATGAACCTTTTTCTCCTTCCCTCTTCCACCCCCCTTCCTTCTTTCCTCCCCTTTCCCCCCCCCCCCCCCTTCCCGCCCCAAACGGATAAGTCAATGTCATGCTTTGACAATAAAGGTATATTTGTCTATTGTCAGCCTACATCCTCCAAGGAGCAGTTAGATGCATCAAGGCATAACAAACAACCAGAATGTTTGGGATTATAAACATTTACGAATTTGTAAACTCACACCTGTGCATACACGTAGATGGATAAAACTGTAACTTATATTATAAGGTGTTAGCAGTGTCTCGGTTTATGCATGACTAGTCAGAGGGAAACTTGCACTGGGCCTCATTCACACGGAAGTTTAAGACCCTCCTAAATGGCCATTACGTCAGTGACAAAGTGATCGTACATCTAAACAAACACAAAAGTTATGTTCACGAATATTATTCACAAAAGTATATTATCGAATAGGACGCAGACTTTCTGCTAAATACCAAATTGAAGTTCAATTAATGAGTCGGATGAAATCTTTCAAACAGTCCAAATGTTATGCTCTTATAGATTTCATTCATAACAGCATAGTTATCAATGTCACACATTCTCAAAATCACAAGCTGGATATAAATATATAAATAAATAAAAATCACAGCGTTTTTAGAAAACTGCTGAAACTTTCCTCTGTGAGACACGTCTCACTCACATGACTATTATGTAGCAAGCAAAGTTTTATAATGGTATGAAGTTTTATAATGGTAGGGAACTACATCCTAGCTATATATAAGCAGAGAGGCTTTGGATAATACACACATTATAATTACATGCATAGACCAAACCTTTTTCAAATATTGTTACTGTATGGTACAGTACTTTGTGAAATCTATTATCAAAGCCAGCCAAAGACTGCCCACCTGAGCCAGACCTGACTCAACAGTCACAATTAGTGTACATAGATATAAAGCGCTTGTAAGCATTCATAGGAATAGTTCAGAGGTAGATCTATTTGGTCATGTAAAAGAGGAATAATATCGAAGTAACCTGTCAAATTGTCTTTAATTCCTATACATGCCATTTTGGAGAGAGAAAAATGTTTCATGTATTTTAAGCTTGTATGTTTTGTAACCAAATGTTAACTTGAAGCGAACAATTGTGATGTCCCAGTCCGTCCGGTAATATACACAATCAATCTAGGATTGATATCTTTTGATGCCCCTGATGTCTCTAAGACACCCTCCCCCCCCCTCCCTTAACTGTCCTCTCTTTTTCACCTAGGATTGATGCCTTTTGATGCCTTTGATGTCTCTAAGAAATCCCCTCACTTTCCTCTCTTTTTCACCTCATCAATTATCAATTATGAGCAACTGATGATTTCAACTTTCAACTCGTGAAAACACAGTGTCATGTAATATGAATCACATGTAACATTACAGTAAAAGAAAATCAAGAAATTGACAGCCAACATTGTCCCTTTTGAATATAATTTCATATCAAACATTATTATCAGATTTGTTTGTGTCAAAATCAGTCAACGCAAGTAAATTATGCGTGAAGATTTATTTACTAGTTGCTGTAATGTGATGGTGAGACCAGTACATCAGTGGTGACGGACCGAGTGACGAGAATCTTGTAAATGAGAGAAATTATGCCAACGTGTTCAATGAATAAACATGCCATATATCGACGACAATTAATTTGACAGTCAATTTTCGTATAAGTATTATGCACATAAGTTATTAGGCACGATAACACTTACCCAATGAAAGATCATATTTATGTATACAACAGCATATTTCACACATTACCATCCATGTACTTCACACATTTGGTGTTGTTACACTCAACTCTCTCACCCTCTCTCTCTCTGAACACACATGTGAAAAATACCTATACATAATGTAATACAGTCTTCACACGTACATACTACATAGTATAGACTGAAGCTATCGGTTCAAGATTCATATATATAGCTCAGCACCAAGGCATCCATATGCATCTAACTTTTGTTATTATAGTGAGATTGGTCTCAAATTAAGTACCACATTTTAATACCAAAGTACAACCCTTCTATTGTTATATTATTTTATATTCAGACTATTAAGTACATGCTTTGTTTGCTTATAATTAAGTCAAAGACATTAACATGGCAATATTCTGAGTAATTACTCCCATCTTATTACGTTATAGCATGATTGACATGTAATTTATCTATATATCATAAATACCAAGGACAACGATTTTTCCACTTTGGCTTAGCCTGTAGATGAACTGTACTTAATATAATTTTCCAACTATTTTTATTTCACCGGCTCCCTGACTATACAAGATTAACCTACAAAACTCCATCCTAGATTTGCAGAACTTTAAAGATATAGTTTGTGTCGCATGGATGATAACTTTTCTACATACTGTAGATCTCACTGAACTGTGGATGGGATATTCAAATAACGACAGGACAAATACCCTTCAATCTAGCTAAGAGACCACCTATATGGACGTTGTGACCGAGTAGCTTCTATTTTAATCCATTCAGTTCTAATCTGAAACAAATTCTGTTACCCTCAAATTTTAAGTAATGTACTTTCTTTCTTTTCTATGGTAACTTATCAGCACTGTCCCTCCCCCCCCCCACGCATCCCCACACACATCTCCATCCCCCGTCCCACATCCCTACCTCCGTCCACTCTCTCTTCCTTCCACATCTACCCCTTGGGAACCACCTACCAAAACTTGCTGTTGCAAAAGTCCAAACTATCATCCTTGTACAATGGATAGAAGCTAAACTGATTATCAATGAGATCCAGGCAAATGCCTCCAAAATTGATTAAACAATTTGTGATTTTGAAAAAGAACATTTTAAGAAAGTTGTTGCTACTTTGGGTAAGAACTATAACATAGACTGCGCATAATTAATTTCTTTTTTTTTTCCTAGGGAAAATGTGCTACAAATAAAGTCCACATATTTTAACCTTGATTTTATTCCCTAAAACAGCTAACAGCAAATGTCCCTATCTTCCATCATAGGATAATTTACATGTCTAGTTAATGCCGTAACCATGCGAACAGGACATGCAAGATACCTGTTGGCAAGAGTGGTGTGAGAATGAATATGCATATTTATGTTCATTAACTATATGTTTCCTCATAGACAAAATTCAGCCATAAGGGAGGGGGGGTGGGGGGAGGCGGGGAGGGAGGGAATATAGATGGCAGCGCAGTAGTTATCAGGGAAGGACGACCATGTGTCCTTTAAATTTATTATATTTAGTATATCACTCATAAACTCACCCCTGGTTATCCATCAATGGTACACAGTAACACGGTGTATAAATTACCCACTTAGCGAATATTTCAGTGGAATAATTACATTGAGTGTTTAACCATTATTTATATGCAGTTGTCAACTGTAATCACCACTCCTGGTATACACATAAAATGCAGTTGCGAGTCATCTAGACCTCCATAATTCTATTACCTTAGAAGGTCTAGAGTCCTGTGTGATTGAAAACAACCCTACATTAACCTGACAATAGTACTATTCCTTCCTGTTATTAATCTCTAATGCAGCAGCACTCAAAACCAATATGTCAGTACCAACTGATGATGCTTTACATTACATCTTCACAGTAAGTTATTTTGTATCTGAAAACTTCAGAAATAACAAAGCTGGGTCTAGTTAAGCCTATTATAATAATATTAATTTTGAAAAGTTGCTTTTTACATACATGTGAACAATACTACCACTAGATATGTATCTGGGTGAAGAAAAGGCTTAGAACGAAATGTTAACATGCACAATCTCGATGGAAAATTGTATGCAAATGTCTTTTCTTGGATCCACTACTACCAATTTTGAAAATTACTTTGAATGTAGGTTTTGTGAGATTCCAAACCAAACTCACAAACCTGCTTTTAAGAAAAAACCTTTTTTCATCAGCTAAAGTTGAGACATCTTAATATAAAACTTAGAACTGTCCACAGACTAATCTGGCAATCTCCTTGTTTTATGTGACTTTCTCTTAATAATACGCTCATAAATATCGCGAGATCGAGTCAACATTCAACAAACTTTTTTCACTTCTTAACAGCAGCTGATGACAACAATTTGCCAGCAGGATGATATTCCACATGATTATTTCTGTCAATGATACAAATTAATCTCCTTCTTTTCTATGACATATCAAGTGTGGTGAAATATTTAACCTTCTTCTCCTTACGAACAAATCCATGAAACGAGTAAACGAGCAAATGAACAAACAAGATCGCCGTAAGGACTCTGAATGAATACATTAACGTCAACAAAAAAAGAAGAAGAAAGTACGTATGATGAAAGGTGATTAAATTTGTTTTAAAGAGTATTTTTGACAGAATATAAAGTAGTTGAAATTTTGTTTATCTATGACAGAATCTGCCAAAGAGTAAGAGATTTTCCTTAATCTTTCAATAACTCTTCAAGTATCTTTTTCTTCCTCGTTTTCTTTTGATAATAGGATATGTTAGTAAGCCGAGTTGTTATCAACTTTTCTCGTGCTTTTCTTCGCTAGCTGTCCACAATTTTTAAAACGTTAAGACCCGAGATGTCGTGACTCAGTACTCATCTTCATCTGATAATCACACTGTCAACGGTAGCATGGGGGCGACAAAGAGGTGGTGGCTCTGCTCTTCGATCGAGGCACGATTTCAACGAGTTTCATTAAAAATGAATTTTCTACTCTCTATCTTTCTTTATTTTTCCTTTTATCTTTTTTTTTTAACTTAGCGACAACGATTACCACTGGTTACAGTTGCCGGGCTGACGAAGAGAAACTGTTCGTATAACGAGTCTTCACCTTCATCGGAGCTTAGGAAAATATGATTAGAAGAATTTAGCCCGTTCTAATTTGATATGGACGCTTTTGAAAAACCTCATCTGAATAACTAAGCTCTGGATCAAATAATCAAAACTGATATTCCAGTTGAGTGATGAGAAGCTATCCAGGAGCCTTGAAGCTACTGAGGTGGAAACTTGCAGCAATCGAGAAGACATTCAAGGAGACTGAAATGCATACGCGAGGTAAAAATTATCAACAAAAGCTTTCTGTTAGAATATAAAACAAGTTTCAAACTTTTGATCAATCAACAGTTTTTCTATCAACTCATCACATATGGCGATTCCTATTCATTCAAAAAGTCTCACCTATGACTCTGTTGGTTCAAAAAGTGTCCTATCGATATGCAAGAGTGCGGTAGTTGTGTGCAGATAGGTAAGTGAGGCGTGAAGAAATATACCCACCACTTGACTGGTTTAACATAATTAACGAATGACACTACTCCATCCAAAAATGGAATCCATAGCCTACAACAGTTGGTAACGTTCTGCCATTGTGCCTCTCCTGACCCATATTTCAGGGTCATGCAACACCAACTTTCTTCGCTAGGCTATGCAGATTGGAGGGTGTGAATGCTGAATGAAGACAGGTAGGAGAGGAGCGAATGTAAATTCTCTTGGTGGGAACGAAACAGGAACTATACCAGTAAAAACGAATCAAGCAAACATGACTTGTGAATGATGACAGCAAATGTGTGAGTCTAACACCAAGACAACATCATAATACAAGACCTCACCAAGACAACATTATCTAATAATACAAGACCTATGTATGACAAAATTAAGTTAAATTGACACAAAAACAACAAACTCATAACAGTTTGCAATTATTTCTTTCAATGGATTTTCCCACTTTTTTGGTCAACAAGATGAACGAAATGGATAATGACGATAAAACTGATTTGAAATTTTTTATATATCATCAATAGTATTGAAGACTATTTTACGGTCACTGAAAGGACAATCTATAAACACTCAATGTAGTTAAGACCCATCTCAACGTACAGTACTTTCTATGTGCAAAAGCAAAAGATATAAAACAGATCTCTCATCCCATATTTTCCTTGATATTGAGTAATATTGAGTAATACAGGGTCATTGATCTCGGAATAAGCCCCACTACAGGAATGGTCAGCTCATGAATACCCATACTAGGTTTTCTCCCCTTAAATCATAAGTGCTCACCAATCAACAACACTTTAGAGTGCTTTAATAATTTGAATTAATTTAGGGCCGCACGGGGCCATCCACTTCTATCTTCTGTATTTTTTTCCGTCCCTTTCTTTTCTTTCTTCATTTATTTATTGATAAGATGACAAGATATGTGGAAGATTGTCTGAATAAGTCGACTGTCATTTTTTTTTTCCACGGATGTATAAAACTCCACACACAGTGGCCAGCAAAAGTCAAATAAGAAACTTAATTTCCATAGTCAGCAATCACAAAGACAGACTATATGCGGCAAGATGGATGGATGTCAGGTCAACCCCATTCGGTGCCCCAATCGTCAAATTTTGCTTGGTCAAAGTTACAAGCATCAACTTACATGTTAGGTTCAATTTACTCATTAAACATTCATCTTTGTCACTGATTCATATACATTTCTAGCCAATGAACTTCCTGCAGTACTTTCTCGACGAGAGGTTCCGTCTCTTCAGTTCTTATCTTATATTCCATAGGTCACGTGTACATGCATGACGGCACCCTACAAAATATTAAAATGACCGCTGACAACAATTTCAAGAGCCTTTAATAGATGAACTACAAAAGAAAAACAAATTAAGATAAACATAAAGTTTAAAATATATGGGACCCACTTTTACGGAAAGTTATGCGTTGTAATTGAAAACATAAATTCACGTCTCAGCTTAAAATGGGACTGAACATCTTGTGATATATTTTTATCCTTTTTCTTCCTTGCTTCAGTTTGTTCTCCAAGTTTATCACAGCAGATCGCTTATATGAAAATGAGACCTACGGGGATGACCAGTAAATTTAGGATTGATGAAAAAATATTTCATCGAGATGTATTTACAGAAGAACTCTTCCCAAAAGCCAGTCACCTTAACTTTTTTAAATTAACATATAAGTGTTATCATGTACGGGTTAATTGCTAATAGTTGCAAATAACATGATTAAATTTAATTCGTTAAGTACTTTCACCCTCTCCTTCCAATAATGAGATACAAACCCAAATTTTACGACCAAAAGGGAGGGGGGGGATTCATATTCTGCAAAAGCAAAATAAGAGGCTGCAAAATAATTTCACCACATAATGATGGCTGTAAGCTTCTGATGTTTACATGCAAACTCAGAAAAAAGTGCATGTCTTCTGAACAATTGAATGATAACGTTTACATATTTTAACAGGAACATCTCACATTCAGTAAACTTCAGAGTGTTTGATATCCATTTTCGTTATTTACTTTCACTTTATTTGTTTGTCTTTCCGGGGTGGGGGAGCTGGGTGAGGGGGAAGGAGTAGTGATCTGAAGCAGAATATACACAATTTTTGCTCAAACTGTACCTTTTTCTATTTTATTTGCTGCTTTTCTTCTTTTCTTTTTTTTATCTAATTTTTTAATATCAGACATTCAAGTTTTTGGAGTCAATCAAATATCTGCACTATATACCAGTTTTATAATTCCAAGTGATGACTGTGTGTTACTCTGATGTGAATTATGCAAGTTCTGATGGGTTTGTCAAGAGTCCATGCATAACTGGCGACAAAGAGCCTAAATTCCTGTCATCATTCTACCTCTGTTCAGTATCGAAGGTTTTAGAGCTCTAGAGAAGTGTGTGGGCTCTACGAACTGATTTAATTCAAAATACTATTTCACCACTGCTGTTTAAGATGTGACATATTGTTTCTGTATGTAAAAACCAGTTGAGATGTATTGAAGTCAAGGGGGTATGAGGGAACGTTGAGATTAACTTCCATGACAAGCTGTTCGAAAGCTGAACTTTATGATCCGATGTTGTTCATACTGTATATATATGCACTGTAGTTATCTCAGGATCAAAGTCAATGGACTAATTCCTTACATTCTTCATTTTTTGTTTGTTCTGAGGAAGCAAGTTTCTTCTGACATTTTGGAACGAAAAACCAAACTGATTCGATCACATCAAAGTCCCAGTTGGAAAGTATGTTAAAGACGTCTGAAGGGGAGGTGAGTAAAGGACCAGGGCAGTGATCCTAAAGTGGGTTACTGGGGGCGCAGTGCAAGAATGTCACCAATTCTAGATCGAGGTGCATACTGTATGTATAAAGAGAGAGCCTGTAGGAGTTGAATGAAGCAAATTAAAGCACATTTTCAGTGTCCAGACTGACTTTAACTCTAGTTCGTCCTGGAAGACAGTTATTTCATTACACTATTGCATGCAGCAAACATACCCACGTGGTAGAAGCCAAGGGGCTTATCACTGACACTTCAAATCAAGTGCCTATCCAATTTACAGTTTCAGCTCAAAAAGTTTACTACAAACCCAACTCTTCCACTTTTTGTGACAATGTAATTGATAGGTTAAAAGCAGATGGGAGGTACAGACAAGTAGTTTTGGAGAGGGGTAAGGGAGAAGTGAAGTAAATACTTTCTATTTATGAGGAAGACTATGTTTAAACATTCTGCATAAGTTGGTTTCGATCTTCATTTCAGCATAGATATTTTATAGCTTCTTAACCACTGGTACATTATTTACTCACAGGCTGCTCATGTTTGGTAAAGCCCTAACAAATGGCTATAATTAAACCTCAACATTTCCTTGTGAAGCCAGGTTCATATCCCAAAGGGCAAAAAAGGCACCTGAGAGCATCCTGGCCACTTCCTGACCCATGAACAATATCAGACCACAAACAATGTCCGACCTAAAGCTTTGTTAACTGGTAAACTGATTGACAATAGATGGATACTGTATGTCTATCGTACACTATATAGATACTTGTATTGTGTACTGCAATGGATTTTCCCAGACAGAATTGTTACATTTTAAGGGACCCCTGTATACTAGATATAAGATCATGGACTTCACTGGAAGTAAGATCAAGAGAGTTTAAACCATTGCATGAGGGAATTCAAGGAGGGGGTGGGGGGGGGGTCTGGGGATACAAGCATTACCAGTATTTGTAAGTTAGGTAGATGGGAGAGTGCAAATTTCCAGTGGAGTCAGGTGTTGCTTTAAGAGAAGAATACATTAAACTGTACTGATCCAATCTTTGGTATATGCAAGGTTATACCAACAATAATACAAATTTCTCTCATCTCATTCTATACAGATGACCAGAAGTAACTTTGTGGGAATTGATACATAGAAATCAGGCCACACAACAGAGGCAGTATAAAATTTAAATAAACAAACCAGCATTTGAACAGCCTGCATCCATAAATGTCAACATATCATTACATAACTGCAGTGTACACTGGAGTGATCAAAACATCATTTCTACATCACCAAAGTAACCAAAGTATAAGTTTGATTTTCAATATCTTCAATAATATTATTCAAATTCAATTCAAAAATTCTTCTTTAATATGCGAACAATCAATGATCGAACATTTTCCGAGAAACTTCATAAATGCGACCGTCACAACGCTGACGTTGGAAGTTAATTTCGTTCGGCTCGTTCATACGTACTCCATCATCCAGAAGAGACACAATATAGAGACTTAAATATTCCAGATAGGACAGCGCAGCAAAAACAAAAAAAAAGAGAGAAAAAAGAAAATAAAAAAAAAAAGGACTCTGTGAGTTATTTCCTGAAAGGCAACTAGTGTTTGTAGAATTCCATCTTTTTCAAGCATTCACGCCAGGACAGACGATCTGTCAATGACTCATGACTTCAAATTGATCCGCTGCCGCCACGGTAACGATCAGTCACAAAATCCATTTTTAATGCAATGTACACAGTTTCTTACAAGTGTACATTAGTGTACTATTATTTTCATACGACTGACGAGGAGTTACGCAGACGGCGCATCAGATCTTTCCCGGTGTCATTCCACTATGAGAGAGTGAACAAGGCTGAGTGGGGGGGGGGGGGGTGTAATTCATGATATAGGAGGAGTCATGCCACTATGAGAGACAGTGAACAAGGCTGAGTGAGGGAGGGTGTTATTCATGATACAGGAGTAATAAAAATGCGTGAACATGCTTCCCAATGTATCTGACGACCCTTTACTTGGTCTGTATCATCTCACATTCATGAAATACTCACACACGCACAGACAGACAGAGAGCAACAGATTTGAACTAGGAGAGCATGGATGATGAAATGGAATTTATAGACACTTCATGGTCTTCTACATGTATACAGACTAAAAATTAACGAAAAACAGGAAGTTCAATGAGTTATTGATACTCCGTGGGTCTGGTTTCGGGTTCTATCAAGTGCTATTTGACTGAGTATAGTCCAAATATGGCAGACCAGATTGGATACATATCTTAAACATGGTAGCTACTAGCTCCAAGAACATCACAATGCAACATGGACCTTCATTGACCTTCATTGACCTTCAATGCAGCCAAAATATGTCCTTCTTCACTCAATAAATGTTGCAATGTAAACATTTTGCAGTTTGTCACAAACCAATAATGACCAATGCATCAAATCACTCTTGAGAAGCTATTCCAATGATACACTAAGAAATAAAATGAGGGTAAGGGGTCGGGATATGTACTAAGGTACCCCTTACATCACAAGTTTTTTTAAAAATTATTTAGTTCGTTAAAATATTTCTGTAAGTGGGAGTGGGGGGATGTGAGGGGGAGGGGAGG
>JAAAKB020000013.1:853370-867401 GCA_010014835.2 Apostichopus leukothele | reverse complement strand
ATATTTCATTCGTTGAAAGATGTAATTTGTTCCATTCAACTCGGCTGCGCCTCGTTGAATGGAACATTCCATCTTTCCACTCATGAAATATTTGCACTATTGCACTCATAACCATTCATTATTTGTATACTATGGCTCCTATGTACACAAACTGCTATGCATCCTTGTCTTTGCATAGCAATTTGCACATTTTGAATAGCATTTTGCGATGTGATACTGGATAAATGATTCCCTACTATAACCATTTAAACAAGCATGAATATTGTTTGATTAAATTTATGGTATATATTGCTCTGAAGTGAATACCGCCGTACCATTCACAAGTCCAAGTTACAAGAACCTGTAATATACATACTATGGTTCCTATGTACACAAACTGCTATGCATCTTTGTCTTTGTATAGCATTTTGCGATGCGATACTAGCTCAATGATTCCCTGCTATTACCATTTAAACAAGCATGAATATTGTTTAATTAAATTTATGGTATATAGCTCTGAAGTGAATAACTCCGTACCATTCACAAGTCCCAATGTATCTAGGTTAATTTACTAAGAAACTTGTAGCAGTTTATATATTATAAGTGGGCTGGTGAGAGATGTAAAATTTTCTAAGCTGCATCCTGAACATTACCATAAAAGGACATCTACCTTTAAACCTATTAAATGTGAAATGTCATTTTATTTCCTACTTGTATAAAACTACTGTATGTACTGTACGTGTGTAAATACGCACACATAGATACATACATACACCGACACACACAAGCACACGCAGCGCACAAACGTGACTTTCATTCCTAATGTCAGTAAATTGCATCTGTTTATGTCATACATCATTTGATATTCATTGCTACTTTGTGAGTAACTATTCCGATACATTATTTAGATAGTACTGTATACCTTGACAACAAAAACGGAAATTCAAACCGAAATGACTCTGCCGATTGGGGCAGATATCGTTGACTTCTAATCTAACAGATTCCTGAAGAGAATCAGTGGATATGATTAAACTAACTTGTAACTAAACACTCATCTCATCACACCGTTGCTCTCCTATGAATTCTCTATAGGCTTCTTGTTCCCTAAAGGTAATAGGCACAGACAATCTGACCAAATGCTATTCCATGTTATATGCTCTAAATTGGCCTTATTATATCTAAACCTTGGAATATCGACATATGACACCTTGAATGAGAGTGGCTTTACCAGAGTAACAAGGGAGTGGGGGGGGGGACAGTAAATATTCCTCAATTTTACTACGTTATACTGTGGCTGCTGCCTGTAAATTTTCAATTAAACTTGATCTGTTTGCCACCTTCCAATGTGAAAACATGTTGCTATGGTAACAAAGTGATAATGACACACAAATTGGATTGTATGCATCAGTTGCTTGAAATAGCTGCACATTAATTTCTCTCCTTTCAAGTAACTTTTTTTTTACCATCTAGAATAAACTCCTCTCTCTGGCAATTGCACTCCATCTCGAGAAAGGTGAGAGACGGAGAGGAATGATACAATTCAATAGGATAACAAGGTCATGTGGACAAGGATGAGGAGAAGGAATCGATCACTAACCAGTAGAATAGACCCCAAACTTGCTAAAATTGAGGTTAATTTGCTCTTTTGCGATACAGTTGGAGAGTTCAAAAACATCTTGAGGCCTTCACTACAGCTGCCTTTTAGAAACGAGAGAATAATTTACATTATCGTGAGATGGAGCTAGCAGTGAAAGAGAGGCCCCTTAGCCTTAAGACATAGAGGACTGATCCGGTCTCTCTTGGGAGGCATTCAACTCTTCAAAGGTTCCATTAAAGAATCGTCAGGATCAACTTTTAATGCTGAAAATAGCTTATAAGTGTTGTCTGGATTACCATCAAAAGGGCTACAATTTATCAGGGGAAGCTGTGAGACTGCCGACTGCTCGACACTTGAAAGTTGTTGACCAGCCGCACGCGCTAGAAAAAACCAGGTTCCATCTTTGCAGCATCCAGCCGTCTCTTCCAAACAACGACGTTGGCCTTCTTTCATCTTCGACTGCGGGCTCTACAAATCGAAGCCATTCCCCTAAGCTGTAATTTACCACGATAAACTGCATATAGCTGATGGTCTCTCCAGGTTGAAAAAGTTTTGGACCAAACCGTACATACAGTATATGACAGAAAACCAGGCTGACCAGCCACTTCAGAGTACTTATAATATCTGTCAAATCGCAGACTAGAAATTAAATCAAATGAATGCCAGAACAGGAGCTGCTCTAATAATTAGGACTGCCATAACAGGCTCTAATAATTAGGAATGCCATAACAGGCTTTAATAATTAGGAATGCCATAACAGGCTCTAATAATTTAGAAACTGCTTGATCAAGTCTCGATCCTTCTCAACACTTGGTAATTCAAATTTCTCTGCCAACTACTTTTACATAAAAACCAGGTGGTCCCAGTTGTTAGTCTACAGTATGCAAAAAGGAGCTTGAAGCAGTATACAGGAAGAAACAACTACTGTATCATAAAAATCTTTGGCCTGGCTCAGTGATCAAAATTTCTTGGAACAGGAAGGGGATGTGGGGGTTGGGGGGTTGATACTCTTATATCCGTGGCCCAAGAGGTACCACCTTACTTACTTGACCTTATATCATACAATTTGAAAGAGTTGATTCAACCAAAATTCTTACAACTACAACTTTAAATAACGCTACAAGTTCTTATTTGCATCGAGGCTGTTAATGACAGTTCGTACAAATTTTGCAGATATTCTTTGTCCCCAAAATGTGTTGCACATTCTCGACGCTTCCCCACGAAAACAGCTCCCGAAACGAATGGAAGGGAAGCAAACACTTAAAATCTGAGGGAGTTACGTCAAAATGGGGCAATCTGGAATGTAATTTCTAGTTGAGTAAGGAACTATGAAACAAACACCCCGAAGCATTAAGAGGCCACAATGCCTCTCTTTCCTCGTCTTGACTGTTTATTAGACGGACAGATAAAGTCATACCAGGACATAAACCTTTGACAGGCCAGATGTGGCCTTGAAAATAAAACAAGGAAATAGTCAAGAAAATCATGAGCAACATCAATATTAAGAACGAGCAGGAAATTGTTTACTTTTGACAACGGGATATCATCTCCGATTGAAATTCAAGTGTCAAAGCAAAACAGGTGTTTCAACTGTTCCTTTTCCGCAAGTTATTAATGCCACTGTAACGATTAGCGGACAATCCCACCCTATATAGTACACAAATCACTTATCGGAGATGCAAATTACCCAACTATAATCATTAGCCTAATTGATTAAGGATGCCTAATTATTAAAATCTCCACCAAAGACCCTAACATAAACCTACTCTATTTGGGACAACATTTTTAATTTTTCTTCTAACACTGAAGACTTGATCAAGTTTGAAAATTAATTATCAGAGCTTCTTCATTGATCTTCTTCCCTTGTTAATGTTCATCTATTTTTCTTTCCTTTTTTCTTCTTTCTTTAATGTTTTATTTGAATAGAGGTTTCAGAAATGGTTACATATTACTAAATGATGAGATATTTTCAGCAGCGTTATGATTTACTTTCACCGAGTGGATGAAAAATATGAAGTGAGATATTCACCATCTAGAAGCACTGTGTGATATGACACACTGCCAAAATGGCAATCCCATGATCTGACTCTTAATCCAGAAAACATTTTTACTAAAGGGACCAATATTGTTTTGTTGCTATTTGACGTAATTTGTTCATCACAAGCATCTCTAGCTGATATATGGTTGCCACACTTTGAAGAAAAAAGAATTTCCAGACATTTTCAAGACCATAACAAGTCAATGAAGCCTTTACACAAAAATGATGACCTAATGTTAGGCTACCAGTAATAATTAAGCCTAACGTTATATTTCTAATAAACTGTGTGCTAATCCCCTTTTGTCTATTTGTGATATAAGGGGGACTTTCAGAAAGCCATGCACATGACATGCTGCGGTCATAAGTGTTTACTGCAGTTTGATTTGTGCCATTGACTTCTTCAAATTCCTTAAAAAAAAAAACTTGCTTCCAGGGTAAGTCATATCATGTAGTTCAAATGAGGATTTTTTCCGCACTTTATCAGGCTATTAATCTTCAATATGCAAGATCTTTAAAGACCAAGAAAAAAAATACTCCATACTCTTTACAGACTTTTCCTGTTTTCCGGACACTTGGGAACCATGCCAACAAGATAACGATGATGTGCGTTTCGCTTCTCCTTTAAAACCGGATCAGCCGTCAAACAACAACAACATATTCAAATGACATACAAATCTATGTCAATCAACTTCTGGCTTTAAAGAATTAATTCCTGACCAATTCCAAGACTCAGGTAAGTGAGCTGATGCAGACAAATATACTTCTATAAAGATAAATTACATTTCATGGAATCTCCAGGGTTTCAGTTGTCAAACAGCTTTAGTGATATGTAAAGTCCATGTCACTTTACATTAGGTTATAATAGAACAAAGTATTTAGACAGACCTAAATGTCAGGGTGTACTACTTCTGAAAGTTGAGCAGAAAAAGTCGAGAATTCATCTGTAATATGATCAATCCAAACAGTTTAATAAATGCCAATCAATTCATTCGTAAGATAGCAAAGATAAAACAATACTACAAATGTCATGGAAAGTCAAATTGGAAATCAAAGATGGTATTTGGAAGGATGTTTTGCATGGATACATAATTAAAGCAAAGAAACAGAATAAATTAAATTACAGAAATTTAACCAAGTCTACACAGCACCATGTGCAGCTGAGAATCAACATACTGTACCTATTAGGTAACATCTGCAAGTTTCTGTCTGTGGAGTTGAGGATATAAGTTTTTCAAGAAAATTTGACGATTCTCTCAACCTTATTCATGAATCATTTGAGGGGGATGTCCTATTTACAAATTTTGAGCTTAATGAACTATTGAATGTTCTTCACATCAGTTATCTGTGAATACCAGTAAATTCATACCACATGTCATAGCAATACGACACTGGTTGATCACTGACCAAAAGACAAAAAGTACAGAGATGAAAGAAAGGAGACATTCACTTATCATTCTATTTGAATTTACTTCAGCTCTGGCTTTTTCTGAGACACCAAGTTGCATTCCTGTCTGATAGCTTTTACCTAAAACTGAGGCCTCTTATTTTGATCATGATGTGAATCACTGCCTCTCCATCTCAGTAGCCCCTGGAGAAATGAAAGGCCACTGGGAGTGCTCTATGAGAGCAAGGAGGGCCCTTTAGTGAACATGGGGGATAATTTCCTAGGTATCAAAAAGTATTACCATGGTAGATTAAAGTGCAACAGAGGGTAGAAAGGGGGTACACATGAAGAAAGTTTTGTCACAAAGTGTCTGCATTGTTTTTACTGGTGTCAACCTATGCACTAAAACTCGTCAAGTGCATATGCACTAAAACTCATCGTCAAGTCGCCAAGTCGCCAAGTCGTGAAGTCGCCAAGGTTATATGCTGTATGTAAAATGATGTAGATGAGGCAGATTAGTGAGGGGAATCTGCTAGTTACAAGTTAACACAAGATTATGAAGTTTGCGTCTGGGTTCAGGAAGGAACTGCCATGTTTGCATACCAATATTTACAGGTTCAGGAAATTTCTATGATATCAAGTAAAAGAAGTGATAATTCTACTGCATTATGAAAGCATCAAAAGTACTGTACTTGAGAGATATTAGTTTAGAAGTGCAATAGAGGCTTAATATAAAGGAGACATATATAACTAAAAGTTTCATTACAAAGTATGTGCATTGTACCTGCATTGTAACTTCATTGTTTACTGCTTTGTATGTCCATTGTTCACAACATTGTACCAGCATTGTTAATTTAATGTATTGTAATGTATTGTACTTGAAATTGCACTGCATGGTATCTGTATTGTTTACTGCATTGTACCTCCATTGTTTTACCACATTGTTCCTGCATTATACCACATTGTTCCTGCATTGTACCACATTGTTCTGCATTGTACCACATTGTTCTGCATTGTACCACATTGTACCTGCACTACACTGCATTTTACCTGCATTGTTTACTGGAGCCATGCCTATATAAAGAGATAGTAAAATTAAGTTAAGGATTGAATGTAGAAGTAGAAGGATAAAGGTGGCTATAAATGTAGCAGAATTAGATGTATGTGGACGTTGGTTTTTCTGTGATTCATCTACTGTAGGGATCTACCATTAATAGATACTGTACCTTTAGTAGTAGACAAATAATGATAACCATTTATCTCATGGCATTTGTCCTCAGAACTGACAAGCAGAGGACCAAGACATTGGGTCATGACTCTGGTTGTAGGGATGAACAAAGTGCGAGTTAAATTTGTTTTAAGAGAGCCAATTATGTTGGACTATGTAGATAGGAAATTGTGTGTGTTGTGAGGATACTGGTAAGGTAGGAGTGTCAAACTAAATAGCTTTGAGAATGAGATATTTGCTTCTATTCCAACGACCCAAATTCAATATATAATAGATGATGAATCATTTGAATTGCTTTTAGAACTACACATGTAACAGTCTAAAAACCGCATACATTCTTGTGACCGTAACAGTGTAATGTGCTGGTAAAGAGCCGGCACACTTTGCCACCCTTTCCCATTTTCCGGCCTCCGTCCTTCTTAGAACCACAGTAGCATATAGAACTGTTAATGATCTCTCTTTCCTATCAAGTTTGTATTGCAGATGCAACTTCCACATAAAACATTCACACACTCACAAAAAAAACCCCAACCAAAGCATTCTAACTTTCTGCACTCGTAAACCTAACAAGAATATTCCGTTATATTATAGCCGACATGCTAATTCTCTGATATATGTAATAAACTCCTGGAGACTCCTCGTTCCATATAGCTTTTTCTCTGCCTGTCGATAAGGTGCATATGTCTGCCCCGAGGATTATGAAAACAAAATATGATTAACGTACCACGACTTGAATGGGGAAAAAGCAAACAACATAAATGGTGATGTTTCTCCGCAGACCTCCCATAAAACGCCTGAAGCTATCATTCCTATCTTCGAAATAAAAGCACACCAATATGTTGCCTAATACTACAAACTGATCAGTTGGCTCAATATATATATGAGTGCTCAGATATGATGCTTTGTTGATATTATATAGTTAAAGCAATGGAATCAAGGCTTTTTAATACCGTGTGAAATCAAAATGTGCAAGAGCACCCCACGCATGCATGGAAGCGTCTCCAATATGCTATGGAAAAAATATTGGATGATACTGTATGTATCTCATACAGCAATGTTTTGTTTCAATTCATATCAATCCTGGATATCTATACTCTGTTCTAAATTCTAATTAGAAATTCATACATTAGCCAGACTAAATTTAGTAAATTATTTAGCTTTTTTAATATAAGCTTTAATAAATTTTCTTAATGACAGTTTAAAACTATATATTTTCAAATTTATTGTGATAGCTCAAAGTATTCAGCAATTTAGGATTTAGTTTAAATTTGATCAAATTCTATTGGCTTGGGTAGATTGCTGTTGGATCCATCGAGTTAAACTTTTCAAACATTTCCTTTAAAGTTGTGAAAATGAAAGTGACGCAGTGTGTTTGTAAAAGTATTAACTTGCAAACAGGGCTTTTTCACATTAAGTTTTCTCTTTGATGATCAAAGAGAGATAACTCAAATTGTTTCTACATCAGACCTGTATTGAACATTACCCAAAAGCCTATCTCATTAAGAATTACGGTATCACCCAATCATAAGAAAGTTATTGTGAGTGATAAAGAAGCAATTAAATGTCCTTTTCTCTTTCTTGGAAATTTTCTTGAACAAGTTGAACATTTTCGAAGCAAAAGTACTCATCCATTAGGAGTCCAGGACTGATCCATTAAGCCAAGTTTTAATAACATTCTATTTTTGGATACCATTACCCTTCAAAGTTTATTATTCTTATTGCATCATCGATTATGCTAAAACTGCTCAATTTGATATAGAGACATTTAAGTATATTATCAAAATCATGAGCACTACTAAATCCACTGTCTCTACGATGAAAATCTATATAAAATCAATACGATATAGGGACACTTACGTTCAGTCTATTATCTAACATTTGTAGCTAACATATGGAGATGATTTATTGAATAAAAATTACAATGTATTGACTGCTGCATATAAACTTGTACAAGTATAAATCTAAGTAGGATATTTGCAATGATACAAGACAGTTTGAGATTGTATCAGAAATTTGATCAAAAATATAAACACAAAGACCTTACTGGTTTGGGTAATTATGAATGTAAACGATAAGTACCTTTCTTCTCCTTTCAAGAAGGAAGAGGGTGGATGACCTTAGAGGTCATTTGGTGGTGGTGGTGGTGGTGGTGGTGGTGGTGGTGGGGGAGGGGTCAGGGAGTGCAAGAATGTTACCAATTTGTAGGCATGGTACATTGGAATGCGTAAGGGTTTCAGACTTTGACCTCTGTTGGACTTAATTTGAGGCCTCCACAAAAAAACAAGCATTCTTGTACAGTACTTGTTAAGGGGATCTACATACCCAGTATGAAATTTATGACAATATTTACTTTTCTGAGTTGGCATGTTTACAAATAGGTTTTCATACATTGATCTATGTTGACTGCAAATGAACTTTCATCCCACCAATTTCAATAGGGTGCATGTACTCAAGTATTACTTTACAAGTTTACTTTTAAGGATTTTCAGCCATTAACTGAAATTCAATAATTTCAAAAAGCCTCTGAAAATAATATTGCTAGGGGTCTTGCTTGGAACTTTGTGATGGTGGTGTGTAGTTTGGGAGTAACAGTTATTCCACTTGGCTTATCAGGAACAGTATATCAAAGATGGGGATCATTCATATAGTAACAGTCCACAGTCGTAAAATGTCCAAGATGAGCCAGACTTTGTTAAAGTAGTGCACTGTGTCATACACTTAGTGTGTAGAATAAAACACCAACCATATTATGGTTTTCTCAAACTACATTTGTGGCAGCTTAGTGATGTTGAATGTGTTGAATGTAGTCATCTTAAACAAATAAAGCTAGTCCCTTTAAAAAATAATAAAAGTAAAGTAAAATAACCAGACAGTAATGGTCATCAATTTGCCTCCAAATATATTCATGTTAAAATAATTGCTAAAAATTTCAAAATTCTTTCTGGTTTCTGATCCTCCAATGTGTTCCTAGAAAATGATGGGTGTGAAACTTGGACAATTCAGTTTTTTGTGGGTGAGCCACAGTATCAAGGCTGCAGCAAGGAAGGCTGCAGCAGCAATAGAAAGCAATAGAAAAGCTGCAGCAATAGAAAGGCTGCAGCAATTGAAAGGCTGCAGCAATAGAAGGGCTGCAACAATAGAAAGGCTGCAGCAATAGAAAAGCTGCAGCAATAGAAAGGCTGCAGCAATAGAAAAGCTGCAGCAATAGAAAAGCTGCAGCAATAGAAAAGCTGCAGCAATAGAAGGGCTGCAGCATTAGCAGCTGCAAAATGCCCTGCAGAAAGGCTGAATTTATAGTACAAACAATACAGATAATCCCTGTAGACCTGCAGTGACTATAGTGTACAACTGTGGAGTTCAATAGATTATACACTATGCAGCTAGGCTACATGATGCTGCAGCCCCCCCACCACTCCCTCAGCATCCTCCTTTTTACTTGGTACCTAAATGCCTTGAGATGTGTGGGCAGTAGAAAGCCTTGATGAACTTTGTGCTTGACAATTGCTTGATTTCTCTAGGATATATATGTAGGCCAAGAACGGTAACCTTCTATAGGCCAAGTCTTAGATGCTCAAACTTGTTTCTATTTTACATCATCTTCCTGGTAGTGATGGTAACAGCGATGCGGACGTCGAGAGTGACGATGAACAGTGGGAGGAGCTCCAGGCCGGGATTCCTCGGAAGGAGAAGGTTCTGGAAGGAAGATCTAAGGAGTCTCATGAAGTCCACTGCCCGTACCATCCAGATGTGAGTCGTATTTTCACACCCTACGTAACAAAATAGCTCCGTTTGCATATTAGCTCATAATGAGAGCAGCAGTGTGTAGAGTAATACTACAGTAATAAATGTTAGTCCCCCCACGCCAATTAAAGACCTGAGGAGAGTTGAGCTACAGCCTCTTGACTCAGAGTCATTTAAGCAACCTGGGAAAAAATTGGACATTATATATATGGGAATAATATATTCTCATTTTGGGTAATATACTTACAGAAAAATGAAAATCTCCAAATTGGGCCCAATTACTTGATTTTTCCTGAATGATTAATACACCTGCACTCTAAGCAATGGTTATACACCAATGATCCCCAACAGTTTCACTGAATAAAAGTGGAGATAATTTAGTTGGTAAGGCTTGTGATTCTGAGATAAAAAAATCTGCTTTGACTTCCATTGTAGCTTATTATTGCTTTGGCAGTCTTCCAAAGTTTAAAATGCCTCTCCCCTCCCAAAAAAATGAATAAATGAATAAAGTGAAAATACAACTAAGTCCAAATTTTTTATTTTTGCAGGTTAAACAAGAATGGTGGTGGGTTTATATTGCTGATAGGAAGTATTTGAAGTTCATAACTGCGCCAACCATGGTATATGATCTCACAGATGAAAAGGAGGTAAGTATTCATCTGTGTTCGTGTTTTATCAGCTCATTTTATTACCCTGCCTCTGTGCCTCATACCTCAGCTACAAAAGATTATCAGCGGCCAATGCCCCAAAATAGGCAGAAAATCTATGAGATATTGTTATTGTTAATATTGTGCAGGTTGCATTATTTGTTAGGTTAGTAACATCTTGCAGTGTTAACCAACAGTGCCCCTCTTAAATCTGTCTGCCATTGGCAATTTCCCAGACTTCATCGTATAAATGTCAGCATTGGTAAAACTATGTTACCACTTCAAAGAACTAGGAATGGAATGGAAAGAAAAAAACTTGGTTGAGATGCCACGAAGTAGGTGGCATTGCCTTAACCATGATGTGTTGTAAACACCACAAGGGTGTCATCCGTCCTTACCAAGGGGAGTGCTAACCAGCTCTCCTTTTCTAACAACACAATACTATTTGCTAACCATACCATATATATACACTGATTCTGTATACAAAATGGAAATGTTGTAGTGAAATTTTCCAAGATAATTTTGGCTACTAAGGTAGGAGGTATTGCTTGTTCCATTGTAGTATCACCTGTCAAAAAACATACAAAAATTGCTATTGCCCCTTCTCTTTCTGTCATATTTACATAAAAATAATGACCAAATAGTGTTTTTACCAGTATTATGCAAATTAGATATGAATATTCATTTTTGTTAAAAGAAAAAGTCTCTGGCCAGATGTGGATGTGGTTTTATTTGCTTAAATGTGTGTGTTGTATGTATACCATCACCTTTGTGCATTTCAAATACCTTCTGATGCATCAAATGACATTTTCTCTTTTCTACAATCTACTATGTTTTGCATATCATTTGCATATAATTAGTGCTCATTTTGCATTTTTGATCACATATTCTTTACTTACAATTAAAACAAAACAAGCAATGATTTTTTTTGTAAGATTGTGGTCATGTGGACTTGTTCTACTGGTATGTTTGTATTTGAAACAGTTGGAGGTAAGATACTTGGGGCAATGGGGTGGGGAAGAGGTGGGGTAGCTGGGTGTTAGATAAAGTGGAGGATGTCATGTAATCCTTGCTTTGTCAATTTTCCACATGGGTCAGCTTGTATTAGCATTTAGTCCAATGAAAGAATAACTCACAAGAAGTCATCTGAAATCTAGTCTTCTGAAATAAGTCATACAAACCATAGGAAGGGGGGTAGGAGGATTGGGGGGGGGGTAGCTGTAGGATGGGCAGATAATGGGGCTTGGTTCTCTTTTGTATCCTAACTCATAACTGGGACATATGCAAAAATATTTGTAATACCTACAACACACAATGCATTCTTTTGTCATCACATGTGGTACATGAATTGGCAACCTTTGACATTTTATTATACTCCTCCCCCCAGATTCAGTTGCAGTTCCCGGCACCTGCAAAGGGTACCTACCAATACACATTATGCGTACGATCAGATTCTTACCTGGACTGCGACCACCTCAAGTTATTCAAGGTAAGCAGAGCCACATTTACAATTTAAGTTGCATTTGCTTAAATGATTGTCACGGTTATTGAAACACTCTCTCTCTCTTTATGGAGACCTCCCGAGTAAAGGGTATGTGAGTTTTAAAGGATGCAGGCACCACTGGTAATCTGCAGTACTATTCATAATGAGAAAAGCTGATTGTAAATATATTGTTTATGTTAATAAAACAGCATCTATGTGTGAACAAAATTTGAAGATGTTTTCTGTCTAAGGCTGTCTGATTATAGAAAGTTTGTGGTCTTAGTACCCAACCATCAAACGATGCACATTTGAGACAGTAGAGTCAGACACACCCGCTCCTAATGTATTGTTGGTGAGTGGATGCACCTTCTACCAGCATGTACACTTCAAAGTTAGCAAGATGTAGGTGGCGAGATGAGGGGTTGGGCAGCGAAGGAGGAGAAAATGTGGGAGGAGGGAGGATAGGTCATATTCTTGTCTATTCTAGAGATATGTTAAGTTGAGATCCACTGGTCCAAGATTGGTATATGATAGTTTACATCTGTGGATAAATCTTGTGAACGTTTAGGTTGTGGACTGTCGTCAGTGGGCGGGGGTGGAGGGGGGGTGTCTGTCCTTTGAGCTAATATGTGTATTCTAACCTCCCAGGTAAACTAATCATGCCATTTTGAAAAAAGTTAAGATTTACCAGTTCATTGGTGACCCTCATCTTTTTTCTCCGCCGTCAGCTTGACGTGGGTGAAGCAAAGAAAGTTGTCGAGAGTCATCCACAATGGGAGGACTCGGAAGAGGAGGAGAGGGAGGAGGACGACAGCGCCATCTCTGACTCAACAGAGGGAGGCATCACCGAGAGCGACGACGATTATGACGATGAATAAAGGAATCGACCCGACCCGCCCCGCTGGGCTACGGTGGCCGTGATACAAGCTGCAGGTCTGATCCCACTTTTGTCATGAGAAGTAGCAATGATACTAGCGTAGCGGCTGCTTAAATATTCACGATGAGTCTGATGTCCAGATACAAAGCTACGAGAACGAGAAAAATGTCGACGACTGACGGATGATCAAGCTTCTCTGTTTGAGAGGACTTCTCTGTTTAAGTGGACTTCTCTCTTTGAGAGGAATTCTCTGTTTCAGAGGACATGGTAAAGAAATTAATTAATGCATTTAACCTGTACAGAAAATTGGTGAGCCTCGTCGAAAGCCCTTCGGGGGTTTGTTTCGTTGGGTGATCGCCGCTCAATGTAAGCAACGACTCTAAAACTTGCAACAATTTTAAAAATGGCAATATCTAGAGAAGAAGGCCAATGAAACAGCAACACTGATGGAGTTCTTTACATCTCGGAAACAAATTTAAAGTTAATCCCTGTACCTTTAAAATTTGGCTTGCATATTTTTCCTAGCAGAATTTGTTGTTTTCTGGTACTTTCAAGAAGTGGAGATCAGTAAAATAAAGCATTTTTAGTCAGAACAGATGAGAGATATCAAAACCATATTAAATGGAGGACATTTTCCTCCATGGGATAAAAGATTGCTAAGTGAACAGAGGGATATTGTAAGGCACTTTAACATTTACAAGGACTTCTATGGAAAGATGCATGCTTTGCAAACATCTTTTGGAAAAAAAAACTGTTTGCCATCAGCTAAGAATGGTTCATGAATACATAAATATTCTATTTCTCTTTCAATTAGAAGTGAAATTTTGCTGGTTGTGCTTTTAATCATACAATGATACAAAATACAGGAGTATCATACAAATTATTCGCTTTCAAAGAGTAAAGTCCAAAGTCTTTGAGAAATGTCTGTTCCTTGTTTGATCATTCATCGAAACTACTCGACTAAAACCTGCAACAGCTTCAGAGCTTATGTACATTGGCCTAATTTACATATAATATATGGGGGGGTGGTGGGGGTGGGGGGAGGGGGTTACATTTA
>JAAAKB020000013.1:820087-841930 GCA_010014835.2 Apostichopus leukothele | reverse complement strand
CCTGACTGCATCACTGGTCTATCTGATAGGTTCTTGTGATTAACATCAACCCTATAGAAATCACAGAACTTTGTAATGTTCTTTCACACAAAAAAATGATGACTTTAGCAAGTATAAATATGATATCATCAAGTCATATGTATTGTAAATTTTTTTGCAAAATATATATGTAAAATTTACATAGATTCAATGTTACGTTTATATCCTCCTCCAAACGTTATTGCCTTCATAGACTCTTTTACGTTCATCAATTCAGCAATTTTTTAAACATCCAATCAATAAAATAAAAGACAAGGGTTTAGAATGTTTGCCGAACGTTTTCGACATTTTGATGATGAAATTTAAGACGAGGGCATGACGACCTTCATTTTATTGAACAGCCCTTAGGATTCTTCTGATATGTTCCTTTAATTACAAAATCTTGCACCTCAAGTGCTACCTATTCAAGTAAGAATGCTTCAGCACTGTGACTCATGCCGTTTATTACCACATATGCACATGCGTAACCCTACAATACGATGTGTGCTGATCGAGCGGAGAAAAGAAAGGGGTTCGACTATCGAAGGAAGTTCGTTTTTCCAGTTTATATCTTTTCTTCTCATAAAATTCACTACGGAAATGAAAGATAATCCGTCGCTAAACAAAGCGACAAAACATTTCTGGTATATTACATGATTTGGTTTTTACAAAACATGTTTTGCTGTATTGTTTTTTTCCCTTCTGTTTTGATTACATGAAAGTATTATATTTTGAGTTTCCTTCATAATTTTTTTTGGGGGGAGGGTTCTTGAAAACTCGTCAAGCAAAAGTGCTCGCTCTTTAAAGACTGCACGTTTTTCTGATAAGCCAGGCACGGAAAAAGAATAAAAGGGGGAAAAAAGAAAAAGAAATTGAAATTGCATCGTAACAAATCAGTCGTGAATAATGAGTATTGGCTGATAATGCTCAATACAATCCAGAAAGAATAACTCTTTATACTAGTGTAATCATCTTTTTTTATATAAATATGCAAAAAAATATCATTAAGTAAATGGAAAAAGACCCTCGAAAGATATGATGAACAATCGACTGATGAAGCGGAAAAGGAAAGAAGGTAATAAAAATAATAGCGAAATTAATTACATAACGGCTCCATTACTCCTCCTAGTTCTGACAAAGATCATCCATGTAATATCTTCAAGTTCAAATGGAAATAAGACGGATTACTTCTCGATGTATTCTTCTCTCTCTCTGTTTTTTCGGAGATGCGTGTGGAGATGCGACGTCATCAATCACATTACAGTTACGGTTACTAGTACTACTGTTGTAGGTTTCCACAACAGTCATGCAACAATACCAACTGTAACATCAAACATCTGTGACATGTCACATTGTTGATCATACATCATAGAATATTAAAAATCTATAATGGAGCTGAATATTATACATATACACACATGTATTGTTTTATTTGCTATTTTTTGACATCTTTCCACGATTTTCATGCTATTTTTCTAAACCTTCGCTGTTTGATACATATTAACAGAGTATTGTACTAGGTCATTAGATTCGAAGAGTCCATGATTCATTTCAAATACATGGTCAGAGTAAAAATATAACAAAAGAAATTGAAAATTGACTTCTTTTTTTTTTTTTTTCATTTCCAATTTTGAAGTGTGTGTAAATAAACTACTATACTTGAAAAAAATGTCTGGGAAATGAAATGATGACGATTATTAAAAACTGAAGCAAAAATCCATTTTTGTAAAAAAATCGTTTTTGTAAAAAAACGAAAATATCTATCTAGGAGGGTGACTTACTGTACAACTGCGATTAACTGCGACTTTATTTTGGGTGGTAGCATGAGGTCAAGGGAGGTCATTGGCCGGAGTGTCTGGACTAAGAGGACACACAGTGTTAATAGGTTACCAGTTTACTCTAGGTGAGGTAGAATGAGAGTGCTGAGATTGCGAGGAGACAGGTAAGTGAGGAGTAATGTATATATATACACAAACTAACAGATTTAGGAAGTAATTAGTATTTTGTTTATATTCTGGAATGAGCTTATGTTTATCCAGTATCGTAAAATAGCAAAATGTTAAACAAAGTAAGGAAGTTGCAACACAAGTGCACAAGATATCAAGTGCACAAGGTGTCAAGATGTCTAGCAGTTTTGATAAACAGCAACCGCGGTACCTTCAATATCTTTAAAGTTGCAGAGCCTTCGAGACTGCTTACACAAAAATTTGAACTCTATTAATGTGTCTCCCGATATTTTGTACAGTGTGGAATATATCTTCTTGCACAAAAATGTACACTTAGCTGAGCTCATACTTTGTGTAATACATACTGTATATTTCAACTGGACACACAGCCAACTATCACTTTTATTTTAATATGACAGAGATCTTTGTGAAGAACAAACTCCCCCCAAACAGCTGAGAAAGTCTTGTTCCTTTTAGGAGATATCCTGGTTAAAAAGTCATGTCTGGGAGCAGTCATTTTGTAAATCTGTGTTGTTATAGTGCAAGTAGCATCTATACTGTTTCCTTTCTATTGGTTTTACTTATTTTTAATTGTAGAATGTCAAAATACAATGTGTTGTCATTGAAATCAATGTTGCCAGGATATGAAAAGAGCTTTCATATTTTATATTCAGATTTACAAACCACCATCTCCACTACCAAAAAAAATAAACATTAATATATTCATTGTAATAAAGTAATCAAGAAAAACAATTAAATTGAAGTACATTTGGATCGATGCATTTTTAACACATCTATATACTTGATCAAGTCTTCATCCTTTTGTGTGAAGAAGAAGCTCATGAAATCTTTGATACAGGTATCTCCCAAACAGAGTTCTTAACATTTATCCTAGCCGGTTGGGAAGTTGCTCATGACAGTTATCCCTATCACGTAGATCGATGTTCATGGTTCGCTCTGTGTCTCCTGTAAGACTAAATATTCTCCATCTACTGCAATCAGACTTTTCCTACATTGTACCCTGTAATAATAACATTCACATGTTTACTTTCAATATACTGGCTATATCTAGTTAGTATAGTTCATAATTTTCCCTTTGTTTGCTCAAGTTCTGTAAGAAGATTCCATTTTTTGTATCATTTTGACATTTTGTATATGCAATAAATAACGTACATCTGGCTACTATCTGATATACTGTATCCCTTCAAGAAGAACGTTGGGTTTCTTGGGGGGTTTTCTTGTGGTTAGTCTTACAATAATTCAAAATTTCCTTCTCACACCAGTCAGGCAGATTGTCTTTGCTAATTAATCTGGCAACGATTAATTATTCCTAATGGAAACGAGACATATTTTAGATAACACCACTCAGAACTAAGAGAAGAAATAGTAACTAATGAAAATTGTATTGGACATTTATTGTTAAAGCATGTAATACTTGTGCATGTACCTAAACCACACACAGTATAACTTCTTTGTTCAAGTTAGTAATTTTGTTAAGCGTTTTTCTATGGCACAGTATTGTCGGAAAATGCCTGAGTTGGAAACAATCGCAGGTTATACTGTAGGCATACTGTAACATATGTTAAGTGTGGCTTAATGCACAGTGTGTGTAAAATGTGCTGGTTAAAATGTAATTGGTTTGTTGAGTGCAAGGACAAAGTTGGTGGCACTACGGTAATATGCAACCTAGCACAGGAAATAATTTAGTGTTTGTGAAGCAGTTGTCTTGAACTATGACTTGTGAACTTGTCTTGACTTGTGAACTATGACTTGTGAACTATGAACTATGTCTTGAACTATGTAGTGCAGTTGTCTTGAAGGATCAGTCTGAGCTTTGTCAATGGGTGAAGAAAACTATTTTGAGGACAGACAGCAAAGGCTACTTAGACAGTGCTTCGTAAATAGTGACTGCAATTGGGTCCATACCACGGAAAGTACCAAAACCATCACCAGAATCAAGATAATGATGAAAAAAACATGTTGAAACAAATCTAGATAGAGATTTTGTGATAGTTTACCTTCAGAATGGTAGATTGGGAAGGAGGAGAAAAAGTGGGTGGTGCCCAGTGAGGGAGGGCGCAGTGCGTCAATTTTCCAAGGTGTGGTTTAGGTAAATGGGTAAGTGCGGAGACGGGTAAGAGAGGAGCAAAGTAAAATGAGTAATATTGCACCCAGCTGTTTGATGCCCATCTGGTGATAAAAATCCAGGAAGCGTCTTACGTTTTTATCAGCTTCAATTTGGCTTTTATATTTACTCATATATATGGGTTTGGTATTGAATTATTCAAGTTACTGGCAACCAAACTTCAAGCAGCATTGCTTTAAATTGATAAGGTTCAATAATAACATGGCATCAATGTAAGCCACTTCCTGATTGACAGCAGAGCACATCACCGCCCGACTCTGTTGTTTTCATTCTCTTGTTTAGTATGTCAATTTGTCTTTCCCTTCGCATATTTGATTAAATCTTCTACTTCACCATTCGAGCTATTACAGTCTAAGTGGGTACATGCCCAAAGAACATCTCGGCAGAGGAAGAACAAACAAAATATCTCATTCCGAAACATGAATGAAAAATCGACAGAAAAATCAGATCAAAGGTATTCAGAAAAGATATTTGTAAATATGTATTGGCAATTAGACAATTATTACAAACATGGCAAATTGTGTTGTAAGTACTGCAGTTATGAAAGTACTTGATTTTAATGGAGAGGGATAACCAACTTTACCCGGCGTCTGTGGCAAGTAAATAATTTACAAATTTAACAGTGCTTGAACATAATTTGCTTTGATATCAAAAAGTATGAACAATTGAGCTTTTCACCTTTACTAAGAGCTCCTTTTAATGACTTACTGAGGTACAGTAACTCAGTTCTTTCAGTAATATTGGGAAATTATGGTAACTTCAGCAGAGTTGAAATTTATTTGCTTCACATATGGTACTAAATCAAGTTCCTGTATTTGGCCATGAATGGTGATGATTGTGTCATAATTAACGTGGTACACACTATATGTTTTGAGGTTTTTCAGAAATCTCACCCAAAGCGTCTCAGCTGGCCATGTTGATGCCAGTTCCCTATATTAGTTTGAGTCTCGTCCAGGCTGTCCTGTAAATTTATCTTCGTGCCTTTATTGTACTTAGTATAATGCCCGGTAGGCTTTGTTTAATTTATGTATGTGAAATGCTATACCAAAAGACACAAGAATGCTTTTAGTCTGTGGCATCCATTCACATTCAAAAAATGATTTACTGCATCTGGCGGGTAACGGTTTACTTCTTCACGCACGATGAGACAGATGAAAATCTCTTTCCTACTGACATACGGTTGGGGGGGGGTGGGGGGGAGAGAACCAATTTCTAATGTGAGATCTTCAAGATGTGGTCTACTAGACCATACTGTATAGAGCTTAGACTGAAGAACATCATTATAGATGAAATGTTTTTATCATGTGGCATGCTCCTGTAAGTACATTAACTCCAAGATTGCAACCATATTGCATACATTGCATAGCACATCAGCGATTGTGTGTCTGACAATGTTACATGTTGAGTAATTGCATCCTATCCTTTATGCGAAAAAGGTATTAAGTGTCATTTAACCACACTGCATACATATATAACTTATATCCCATATATGTTAGGGTTTAGCACATAAATTAAAGTTTAAGTATTACAGCCTTTAGGCTATATAGCTAAAACTGTGACATAAGAATGTGTTTTGTAACGTAACAGTACTTTCCACAATTAGGACAACACACATGGAAGGTATAAATATGTAGGAAATAACCATAAATCAATATTTATGATGACACTTTGGATATAGGTCTATTTTATATTTCTTTTCATATAAAACTATTTATTTATTCATATTTTTGTTAAGCAATGACCAATGTTCTGGTAAACCCCCCCCCCCACCCCTTTGACCACCCCCATTCAAGGAAGAAAACTTGTGACATGTACCTTGGATCCACAAATTTAAGGAATTTCCCATACATATATTTGTACATATCAAATTATATTCAGGTTCCGTATGCAGAACCGCTGCACATCTTCTGTGCACTTGTATATTACAATTTGACCATTTTCCATAGCATCCCATAGCACTTTGCATCTACCAAAACTTGAAACCCGGTGATGGATGATGAATACGGAATTGAAGTTGAATCATATTTAGCTACAATATATTTATCAAGCCAGGTAATTTTTCTTCTTTAATTATTCAGCCAGTTTCACTCCATAGGTAATAATTTAGTCATGACCAGTAAGTAGCACAACACCTCGTTCACAGGTTGGACAATGACGCCCACAGAAAACATATTGAGGATATACGCAGTTTGACGTCTGCTCGATTACACTGCCACCGTGGAGAGAGAATTTATATAAAAGGAAAAGGTTGCTGAATGTAGCT
This sequence comes from Apostichopus leukothele, assembly GCA_010014835.2. NCBI lineage: Eukaryota > Metazoa > Echinodermata > Holothuroidea > Aspidochirotida > Stichopodidae > Apostichopus > Apostichopus leukothele. The sequence continues at coordinate 835,557 of JAAAKB020000013.1, read as the reverse complement.
TGTTCATTCTCGTACCATATTTGTCACATGAGGGTGAAAACTAGGATGATGGAGAAGGGGAAGGGGAGGGGTGTGGGGAGGGGAAGAAAGGGGAAGGGAAGGGGTGAAATCTGAATTGGGATTTTGTTTGTCTATTAATCATGATAAAAATGAGAAATTCATCTAAAAAAACACAATCGGAGGAAAATTGTAAGGTATGATACCAAAGAATGAATATATATACTGTAAAATTAATATCAACATAAAGAACCACCGCTTTGTTATCAAGTATTTTCGACAATACGACAGATAAAAGACCACCCACACTTTTGTTGACTTATTTGGTTCATACCCAGGCAGGATGAGGCCAATATGCCAATAAAGTAATTAACATGATATTTCATCTAAACTTTATCATCAAGAAGAAGCAGGAAGCACTTACAGTATATGGCTGAGATGTATGGATCTACAGTAGGAGGGATTGTCTCTATGATTGATTTTCAAGACATTTTGTTCACAACAAAAAGCAAACTTTTAAACTTTTCTGTTTTTTTAAGTATGGTGGAAAACTATGTTCCAGAGAACATGTTGAGGTGTCAATTAAGCTGAAGAATGAATAAAACAATAACATGAGCTATAATCAGGTTAGCGTGTGGGAACTGCTCACAGAATATCGACAGAATATTAAACAAGACAGCAAAGTGGGAGGAAAAGACGCTACAAGTACTGTAACTAAAGAGACATCCATGGATCTTCTTTTATTTAGGAATATCTGACAACATTTAAATAATAAAATTTTAATAATTCTTTCTTTTTTTTTCTTTTTTTTTTCTTTCTTTTTTTTAGAAGATCCTGCTAGGATCGAAACGTCAGGCCAACTTACTTTTACACAATTTTTTTTTTAAATTGTAATAAGCATGACACATAGATTGAATCCCAATCTCAAACTATATATAGCCTGCTGCGATACACGTTTTTGCAAATTTCAGCAACTCCTTGGACTTTATCGTGGATCACGGAGAGAACTTATCAAAGACCTCCACCCTTAATAGAGAGAGAATGTTGTGTGTTCTCTGCCACTTACTATGGAAAATGAAATACAACCTAAAGGCAAATACAAGAACAAGTAGCCCTTGTGGATGCTTCCATTTCAACAAAAATATCAACTGCTAGAGGTATAGCTAATGAGTAAGGATTTTCTATAATGTGTTCAAGAAAGGTTTGATGTTTTCCATACATTCATTTCTCTGCATGGCTACTGCAATATTAAAATACCTTGACAACTCCCTAAATTGATCTTATTCTGTCCTCGGAAATGAGCTCGAATTATGTTAAATTCTCTTCAATAATACACGCACTGACACATACATATGCAAAGACCTTGAACACATAAAAGACTGTATACAGCAAGGTTGCACCAATTCATCATCTCTTCATGTTCAAAACAATTCTGACACAGAAATTCATTTCCTTTCTTTATACCCAACCCTCCCCCTCCCTCTACCCTTTGTTGTATGTTTTTGAGAAAGATGAAAGAGCTAAAAAATTAATGAGCTGTTTCTATGTGAAATGTAGACCTATGAATGGAGAGGTTTTGAATGGCTTTAATAAGAAGTGTAAAATTTTAACTAGTTTCTTTATTGAATAAACAATGATATATGACAATTTTACTCTTGTGATAAATTTCCACCTGGCCTCGTTACAGCAGACTCAAATAAATTCTTGATTAATGGTTCAAGGATAACAGTCCATGCTTTAAATTAAATATCTAAAATTACAAAAAGAATGAGAGTGGGAATACCCTGAATGACAAAGAATAATGGAATTTCCATGATGTACAGTTACATATATGGCTGAATATTCAGAATGCAATATTTTCTGTATATATACAGCGTATCAGGTTGTGTACGGGGATGGGACAAGTGCATATACTCCACTCCTGCTCCACCCCCCCCCCCACCTGTCCCTCTCCACCAAAGGTCAACAATTTCCTGGGTAAAAAATTGTCTTCCTTGCTTTTTTTTTTCTCTTCAATTTTATACATGAACTTTGTCAATCGTCACAAATCAAATTGATAGGGTTGCAAAAATAGAGCACCAAGCATTCTGCATCCCAGCTTAATCTTAATACTACAAAAAATGAACCCTTCCCCTAGAATGGTGTTCAATAAATAGAAAGGTCCACATCTTCAGTAAATGCATCACCTAACATAGAAATTCTGCAAATGGGCCTCTATATGATGATATTCTGTTCTAATGTTTCAATATTTCACAAAGAAAATAGACTACTTTGAATTTTAGGCACTTTAAGGTATATAAGGTATATAATCAAAGTGAGAGATCTTTTTAACCCAAATATGAAAATGGATGTCAATAATTCACAAGCTTAATTATTCCTTCTCAGTTCAAGATGTTAATGTAAGGAGTGCACCTTTAAACCTAGATCTTTACCATGTGCACTCATTGACTCTACCACTGTGGGATGAGAATTAAAACTTAGCAAACCATAGTCTTTATACGAATATATTAGTCTATAATGTACATTAGGCAGACTCGTAGTAAGTCTGTACTTGTAATCCTATTCTAATATGTAGTTGCCTATATTTGTGCTTCTACCCCACCGTCCCTCCCTCCCTCCCCCTCACCAATGGGTTGGTACTCTTACTGGTACTCAGATGTTGGAATCTAGAATGTATACTATAGTGTAAGAATAGTACATACAATACTCATACTCATGCTAAGAGCCCTGTACTAACTCATTCTTGTACTAATTCTCATACTCACAGGGGAGTTCTAATTGTAATCTTAAGTAAAAGACGGGGTCTAAACTGCCATCAATAGGACAGCAATATACTCTACAAATGTGTGGCTGGACACCTGTATCTGTCAAAATTAAACAATCGTCCTCCTGTGCATGGAGAAATGAAACTGAAAGTGCTAATGACAGTAACAGTCAAACAATAGCTTATTATGGAAGCTCATCCGATTATCCATTGTAATTGTACTGTAGGTGAATGCACTGTAGTACAGAAACTACGCATGCTTTACATGCATCACAAATATTCACTTTCGATAACTTTGCACACAACTTTGCACACGTGACGATGTTCATTTTATGGCCAATCAAGTGTTTGCTATAAACGTGTGTCAACTGGTAAGTCCACGAGTATACAGTATTCTGTCCTCTTACAATACACAGATCTATCCAGGTATTCTAGTTTCACAAGGAAACACTGTACACGACATATGACAAACACAAAACTCCTTGAAGCTTAGCAAGATATTGAAAACTTTTTCATGCTGTGTTTTATCTAAATTTACCTACAGGTATTAAATATTTATGTATGTTGATCACACGTAACATTAGCCTGTGTTCTGTTAGCTCTACACTTGGACAACCTGGTTTCATTCATGGGGATGACAGGACGGTGAACTCAGATGAACAGAGAAAGGAAATAAATTGAAGAGAAAGAACCTTAAGAGGATATTCTAGAGGAAAGTATACCATTGGTGGCTGGAAGTGGACACATATTCTGAGCATACCGATGAAATTTCAATTCAATTCCTACGTATCGTGTTCGAGATAACAACATTTGAAGTTGATATGTTTTGTACCCAAAATGGAACTTGAAAGCTAACAGGTGTGTTGTCACAAATGCACATGTATTGATCTGTATTAAATATGGTTTTCTGTCAAATGTACAATTCAAGGTTTCCTCCTTCAATACTGGGACATGTTGATATGATTGCACTATGTCAGTCATACTACATTAATAGCTTCACATCTCCTTACCAAACGAAAGTTACAACCAAAAGTTGAAATAATTAGGTGCAAAAGAACAGCGGAAAAAAAAAATCGCTTTCGATGTGAAACGTTGACCTATGACATCACACCAGTTTGCTTTAAGTTCACTAGATACGGTGCAAGCTATGAACGTTTCAACTCTCGATAACTCAAAGTCGGAATGTAGGAATTGCAAGAAAATCTCCCCAGAATGATTAGTATACGCTCATCTTTCGTTTAGTCCAAACTAAACTTGCCCTCGGAGTCCGGACAATCATATTTGGATAACAAGTCAGCTTGTTGTGCTCTTGAGTTAAACCAACATCAGTAAAATATATTTTTAGTATGCCCAAAACTTCCACCTGTGCGTAACTATAATAAAACTCCTGGCTGAAAAAGAGACGCCTCCATACCGTGCAATATTCACAAGATGCCTGATTGATTTTATTTCGTAATAAACGAGGCATTCTGGTCTGAACGGACGTGACCATGTGTCTAAACTTACACCATCTTCAAAAGGTGAAATCTCCCTTAAAATAGCTTCTATTAAAACTAAGAGAACCCCCACCTCACAGCTTTCAAAACTTGACAATGTGACTAACATGATCGGAAGATGTGTGCAAAAATTCAAACAAGTGTCCATCTCTTAACCCGTGAAGTGATGCAAGTCAACAAATTCTACCCGGGGAATTAAAACTTTAATCGTGAGAATTTTGGCTATGAATATTGTGACAAATTTTGCAGTTATTCATCCTGCACCCTAACCGTTCATAATTCATGAAAAACACCTTATACTGTCCTAAAAGGGGAAATTTTTCAAAATAATCATGAGCTTTCCGTGAGGTATCAAGATCTATTAAAAGATTTCGAATGGACGGGGCAGAAGGTAGAACACGTAGCAGCGCCAGATATTGTGCAGTACTCTATAGTAGTACAGTATTGTATACAACAGTATACTATAGCCTGCTGAGGAAAACTGCACTGGTGAAGGTTTTTGCGACGACAAAAGCACTGCAAGGAATCCGCAATAGCTAACAACTGCTCGAAATTACCCAACCGCTGTTTTATGGCTTTTCAAGAAAAGTAAACAAGTTTTCACATTTTATGAGCTATAGTACTGAATAGACCTGACAGGGAGAGAGGGAGGGATCATACAGGTACACAGTCAGTGTCAAAGGTCAATTAGTGGGTCTAGAAACTGGAGAAATATGGGATGATATCATTTTGAAAATGTAACAAAGCAAAAGTGAAGACTTCATTAAAGGAGATTTGGCGACATACTTGGCCCCACAGTCCAACCTGGCTCTCAGTGTCCAGGTAATGATGACAGCAATGTTGACATATGTTACCTTACAATTGCATCTTGTTCAGATAATATGTTACCTTACCATTTAACCATGTGCCACTCACATACCATGGCATAGATCTGGATTTATTGGCAAACTGTCATGTAAGTCAGATGGTACACATCTTGACATCATTTCTTTTAACAGCTCATTTTAAATACAAGATCGAACTCCTTTGGTGTAGCTTTAAGGAAAAATACTAACCCCGAGTTATTACCTACTGTACATCCCACGGTAAGCTTATCTCCAGTAACACGAAAACGTTGTTTCGTTTCAACACCCAATAAAACCAAGCAACGGGGCATAATTAATCCAGCATAGCTACGCAAAATGCTCTACATAGCTACAGTATGCAAGAAAGATGCACAGCAAGTTTCCACTCAGGAACTATAGCACTCAATCAGGAGAAAAAATCAGTCTTCAAAAGAGCAATACTAAACTGGAACACTAAATGATTCCCTTCAATTTCATGATTTTCCCAAAATCTTGGTTTAGCGAATATATTTGAGACAAGCTGTATCGAAACCACAGCCGGCAGTATAATTGCAATAATGTCAGCATTGGGATTGTGTGATTAGTGACTATTGTTGCTTACAATGGAGCATCCAGATATGTTACAATCCTTTCAACATGATATAATCCATTTCAAAGGCTGCATGTTTATGCTATTAACAATTCCTAATTAGCATTCAAACATGGTCTACATTTCAAAAGTTCATACCAACAATGTTTCAAGCCTTTTTAAATTGAAACCTATTCAATGTTCGATTTATAGTTGGACACACATCAATGCACCTAATTTGTCAAAGAGCGAATTAGAGAAACATCTTTTGAACCATGCTCTCATTTTTATCAGCCAATCAGCATATGATATTCATGTTTTGCAGCTGTAAATACACAAACGAATCTTGCCAAATTCAGTACCAGCGATCGCCTAACGGAGAGAGCAATGAAAACATGATTTAAACTGTGCGTTAAGATAGACTTTTCATTACCACAACTGTTACATCTCAACAAGCCTTTTTTAATGACAAGAATGCAGAGTGTCTTTATGTTATTTTGGGGTAACAGACTTCACATCTGTATCACTGCATTCTGAGATCAAATGAAACCATAAAATGAAGCCCTGCATTCCGTGTAATAGTGCCCTGAAAAACCAGGTAGATTGCAATTAACGTATCTGTGAAAACAATACTGTACATCCTGCACACATGTTTTTCTAAAGCTGTCTGAAAGATTTGTCCTGAAAACATATTCGTATTAGCTTGCAAGGTTGAGAAGTCAAATGTATAGTACTGGTACCTCTGTGTAGACCACAAATTGAGATATTTATTTATAGGGAGCTTCATACCACAAGGGTCTCTTTGAAGTACAATCAGTGAAGCGAATCTTCATAGCTGAAATTGACAAAAGTGGTTGATTTGTAATGACAAAAAAATCCCCATAATTTCACATACTGTACTGTAGTCAAACTTCAGCCTTATACAATTCTTAGTAGTGTTTACAGCACTCCATTCATATTGAATAATACATATAACAGATATATGGGTACAACTGGACTACTACAACATATCACAAATGCACACCTACTAAACAGGAAATTGGGAAATATCTGAATATATGTGAACAAAATTAAGAGCATTCAATTTAAAAATCTCCCGAACCCTGGATCTCTTCTTTGAGATTATAGTGAGAGATTAAGCATAAACGGTTCAAAGCGAACATATATTGATAAAGAATAACTGTATCCCTGAATACTCTATAATCTCTCCATTTCTCCTATTTCACTCTTTGGAATAAAACTAATAAAATATAAACATCGTATAACCTTTTCAAAAGTGGACTACTTTTCATTTGTACACATGATTTTTTTTTTTTGGGGGGGGGGGCTTATTCCAGGGAGATTGACGGCGTCCTTGGAACCGTGAAAGACAGTCTGTCTCAAGAGGTCGTACACGATTCTGCCTGTGTATGAACAATTTACTCTGCTACCGCCCTTGTCCAACTGATACCACTGTTGTTTTGGAATCTCCCCGATTTGTTGTCACATTGTATCATTTCTTTCCCACCCCCCAACGTAACGGGAAATGTAACCTGGTTTTTATGCTAATTGAACAAATCTCTCCCCATCAACTGCAAACTTTGTAAAGAAGAAACGCCAAAACAGGTGACGACGGCCTATCAATTCCGAGACTCATATGCATGTCAGATTAGATGACAAAGTCATTAGAACTACCTGAGTTGCTGACAGAACCGATCTGACTGGCTGCCTCAAAGACAAAATAAGTGGGTTTATTAGGTTAAAAATACCGCCAGACTCGTTCCTGCGTGATTAAGATGACGAGATGGCGCTCTGTGTCACCTCCACTAATTGATGTAACCCAATTGTCACTTGAAACCTGCACACCTTTAACTAGGGCAGACTCCAAATTTAAATGTAAAACAGTAAGACATAAAAAGGATACAAGGAATTAAAATGCATCAGAATATTTCCAAAACAAGAAAAATTACCAGTAAAATGATGGGAAAAGAAAGAAAAGAAAAAGAAAAAAAAAGAGAGATGAAGTCTTAATCTGTAAAAAATTATCTCCTAAATTTCTAAAGCAATTTTGACCAAATAAACAGTGACTCATTTTTTTTTCTCCCTTATTACCATTTTCTTATCTTTCTTCTTTTTTTTTTCCTTTTTTTTTGGTTCTAGGGCTCAAGCTGATTTCTGGGGAGCGGGGGATTGATTTTGTTAACGACGTCGGATGAACTACTTTATATTCAAATCTTGATCAGATTTGATGCCAAACTTGCCCTGAAGGTGAGAGGCTGATGATATTTATCTGTTTCTGTAGTTTCACTCCCTTCCAGTGATGTCACGGCCCGACCTACCTTCACTACTTTCCAAGGAGATGTTATTAAAAAAAAACTTGCAAAGCGCAACAGGAAGGAAGGAAGGGAATGACACCTTTTTTGTTGAACAAGATACATTCCTGTACATAGTCTCAGCAATAATGTTATGACTTTTTTATGACCTGACTAATTTGGAATAATGGCAAGCAAGAATAACGCGACAATAGGAATTAACTATAAACCGCATAGGGATCGAGTTGCCAACATGGGTGGATGCATAGGGCTTACAGGATTATTTTAGAGTTTCGGAGACTCTACACGACCGGACTTTATAATGATGTAGGACCTAGACACTAGACAGGAAAATACAATGTATAGTGCATGATCATCTTATCTACTCTGGAGTAGATTATTTATTTATCTTACATAATTTACATTAAATAATCAAATAAAATGTGGGCCATAAAATTCTACTCAAGAGAGATACATAGCAAGTTAATTCTAATGGTTCTTATGCCTCTGCATACTTTGAGGGAACGGATGGTAATGGCCCTAATAACCCTTTGCCTATCTTATCCATGATGATAACAACCAAATCCAGACTTTAAAGGTTCAACTACAAATAATGAAAACAACACAAATTTCCTTTTTGAGTTCTCCCTCTTGGTATTCTACAAATGAATTCTATTATTATTTTTATTATTATTATTACTATTATAATATTTATTATTATTAAACCTTTGTGTGTTTTATATCAAATCCATCTAATCGACTTCCCAACATTGTGTACGCCATTAACTTCATTTTCTCATCTGTCATAGCTTCAAGCTGTTTTTTTTTTCTTCCCCTTTTTATCTTTTCTTTTCTTTTCTCCTCTTGGTAGTATTTGCAATGGCCTTGAAAAAATTTACCATCAACCTGGCAAGACTTATAATTTAATTAAAGCTCTTAACATTTCTGAATACTTCTGCCATCAACTTTCCATGCCAATGTATATAGAGGAAATAAGAGACAAAAAAGAAAGTCACATTTTCATTAACATGTAGATAGGATGCCAACCAGAGATTTGCAACATCTTCAGATTTCTTTCTTAAATGCCAACCACTCAGGTGGCATGACACATAGCAATCAAGTTTTTAACCTGTAATGTTTAAATTTTTTGCATGATCAATCTTTTTTAACCTGATAGAACAAAATGTTATCAAATAGGTTTTGAATGATTTGAGAATTTTTTTTTTTCCTTCTTCTTCTTCTTTTTATGACTGGTAGCATTAAACAACCCAAAATCAAATAAAAATCATCCAGGAAGGGAAAAAAAAGCCCTAGAGTCCTGTCATATTCACAAACAAGGATTGAGTGTCAGTTTGTTAAAAGAAATAATTGATAATAACAGGTCTGGGCTGGCAAAAAATATAAAAAATATGTAAGAAAACTTTGGCTAGCCAGCATTTTTTGAAGGATGAAAATGTAAATATTTCTTTGTCTGCTTCAGAGAGGAATTTTCAGAATGACTTGCCATCCATCATTGGTTTTTCAGGCAGAAAGGGTAAAGGGGAGTTGAAAGAAGATTGGTAAACACTTTGTGTAGAAACAGATATATGTTATTGGGAAAGACCTATAGGGAACTTAAATCAATTTAAAATATTTATATGTAAATTTTTTTATTATTTGTATGTGTATTTTTTGTTTATATAGATATATAATTTTTTTTTATTTTTATATAAAAGAGACTGAATCTATCATGCTTTTGGCAGACCCAATGTGATGAATATTTGCCAACTCAAAGGAGCATAAAATTGATTATTCAAATGTTAACCTTCCACACTTTAATCAAAATGATAACAACTCGACCTGTAACAGAGAATTTTTTCTTAACGGGTGAAAAACTGTCTGCATGCTTGACCAAGTGGAAAAGAATCATGAGCTTTAAGCGATACAGTACAGCGGCTGCATAGAGTCTCCCTTTGAACTGCACCATGGGTAATCTAAAATACATTTAAATTCCGTACCAGTCAATAATGCTCACAAAAAGCCAAACACGCTTCATGAAACAACAGTGTAACTGATTAACTCTGCAGGCGAGACTTCAGGAACATTGGGTCTGGTAGTGCAGAAAATCATCAGTTTAGAGATGTTGAACATGCGATAGGGAAAAACAAATCTTAGAATACACTACAGCAGGCACAACAGTGCCCATTTCGCTTGAAAATAAAAGTGCATCAAATTTATCAGATTCAAGGTGGTTTGTCAACTTTCGAATAGCAAAAATGAAAATATATATGAAATAAGCAGTTGTGATATTGATGGCGAAATATATTTCACTTTATTGAAAGTGATGATTTTCAATGCATCAGCACGCAGAATGGGTGTACAGAAACAATGATTCTAGCACACGAGGTCACTGGTTGACCATATTAACGATGGACAAAGTAGGGTGCTTTAGTCGTGAAAAGACAGGTAAGGAAAAATATATTTTGTAATGAATTTTCTTGCAAACAACAGCTAAACTTATCAAATTAAACATGCCTTTTCAGCACCTGACAGTCAAGAAAAACAAAGAATGTAGAGTGGAGGGATGCTTTGAAGAATTGAAGAAAAAAGTAGATTTTCATTTAACAGGAAAGGGTACAAATCAGGGAAAGGAATGAACACCACTTGTAAGTGAAAAGAGAACTGAACAATTACAGACCATCGAAGCTCACAAATAGACAAAATGAAGGTATAAGATCGCTACCGAATTAATTTTAAGAATATTCAAACAAAACCAGGACGTTGATACTTTTCACATGCAATGACGCAGCCAGTTTCTTAGTAAATTCAGTCATAAAACCCAACCAGACAGAGTGACTCAACTAAACAGTCTGGACTCTAAAGATGAGTATCCTCCATAAAATCAGTTTGTTTACACGCCTTACATATTCAGGGATCCGCTACGACCGAGAGTACAAAAACTCTAAACACATGCTGAAAGTTTACATACAGGTATGATTAACATGCCCCTTTCTTACTTTACACACCTTTTGTCTGTAAACACTTGCTTCACGTAAAAAATATCATAAAACAAACCATAGAACATAGATAAACTTTTTTGAGAATGAGGTTTTATCGATGTGCCTCAATTTAACATTTAACTAAGAGCACAACATCACAGTTGCCTTACAATCTCTTAACATATATATGCCACATGTATATAGTTTGAATAATTATTTCCTGTATGCAGTCAAAAAAGTATTTCAAAAAATGGGTTACTTTTTCTCAGGAATCCAAAACGTTGTACTGACATAGTTTTCGTACTCAATTAAAAGCCAGTTACAAAAGATAACCAAGGACGTTACGGCAGAGCAGACTTTTGCAATCCAATTACTTCATCTAACAAGTTTGGTGGTTCACATTTCAGACAACTAGCTCACCGTTTGTCATTAAGTTTAATTTATTCTTAGTTCATGTAGGGTTACCATTTACCTTCCGTTGAAAAGTGGGGCACCACCACCGCATGATTATGCAGCTAGAAAATGACCGACAAGTTAAATACTACTTAATGTACGGTTTATTACAATTGTTTCACACATGAGAATTCTAATGTTACTAAAGAACCATATATGTGTCGCGAAACCGTTACCATATAAACATAATTGTTAGTAATGCACCTGTTTAAACCGTATAGTCAATGTTACATGGCATTTCCCGCCAAGCTTGTGGAGCTACAATGCGGCCATCAACCATACTTGCGGATTGAAAACGATTATATGAAGCTTTTGGAACAGTCACGTACGGTAACAATACTACATATGCAGTTATCTTTAGTTTATGTATCGTAAACACAGTGAATTTTGCTACAAAAAATTGGGACAAGTTGCCAGCAGGAACAATGTATCATCTACAGTATGCAAAAAAAAACATGGGACAATCCCGATTAGTCAAGACGTATGGTAAACCCAATTCAATGGAGGAAAGAAACAGCCTTATCTAGAAGATTGTCAAAGTTTGAGAGTGAACTATAAATAATTCTGAGGCTTTAAGAAGGTCTGGCTAATTTTGTTTGCATGTTGGGTAGATATTGATGCATTATTGTATTAACATTTACAGAACCTGCAACTCTTTAAGATTCAGAAAATGGGTTTCCGGGGAAAAGAATGTGTTTCTGATCAACAAGAGTGGGGTGCGATTATCAAAAGGCTTGTCAGAACAGCAACACTAAGAAGACTAAAAAGACAAAATATCTACTCACGATTTTATTGCACCGCAGGAGTAAAATCGATAATCAGTTGTGAGGAAATTCATGTCCGTTTCTGAAGAGTATATATGGAGCTTCACTGTCACGGAATCTTTTGTAGAGAGATAAAGAAAGTAAAATAGAAAATTACAACTTAATTCATTTTAAAGTCCAAAAATTATCAAGCTTGTTGCTCTTTCTTGTGTTTCATTAAGACAGGTATATCACAACATTATTGTTGGATTTTGGGCATTCACATATATATATATGCACACTGTTAGGGAGGCGTTACAATGTATGAACATGCTACATATTTTAAATAATATGCAGTGGGAAACATACTGACTGTGTGGGGGGAGTTACAATGTATGAACATGCGATACATGTTAAATAATATGGAGTGGGAATATACTGACTGTGTAGGAAGAGTTACAATGTATGAACATGCTACATATGTTAAATAATATGCAGTGGGAAACATACTGACTGTGTGGGGGAGTTACTATGTATGAACATGCTAAACATGTTAAATAATATGGAGTGGGAATATAATGACTGTGTTGGGGGAGATACTATGTATGAACATGCTAAACATATTAAATAATATGCAGTGGGAAACATACTGACTGTGTGAGGGGAGTTACAATATATGAACATGCTGCACATGTTAATTAATATGCAGTGGGAAACATACTGACTGTGTGGGAGGAGTTTCAATGTATGAACATGCTACACATGTTAAATAATATGCAGTGGGAATATACTGACCTCCGGCTACCACCTCAGGTAACTGATCTCTCGTCGGACTTCTACACTTCAGTGTACTTTCATTAACTGTCGCCGGAATTTGGTTTTCATTGAAACGACATTCGTAAGATTGCCCTTCTGCAAGTGCGGGTAGGTGAGCGACGGTTAAGTTTATCTGTTCATCCAGATAGGAGGGATTTGGGAGGGGAATAAAATAAAAAATATATAATTAGATATTTTACACAAAAATGACTACATTAATTTACTTCGTACTATATCAGGAATACTCTATATATATATATGATTGTATATCCTAACTGTACAATCAAAGCCTAACTGTGATAATAGAGTGACTTACAAATTGTTCGTCCTCCTCTATTGCCAGTGAAGGAGGTGTCACAGATGTAATAGCAGCACAATTTTCTTCATCGTAGGGCAGCCATCTGCCAGGTTCCTCATTCCTTGCACAATCCAGGTACCGTGTACAACTGTGAACATCAAAGCAACAACATGCAAGGAACTATGAAATAAATAAAATGGCAACACAAAAAAAAACATTTTCCCATTCCTCACACTTTCAAACACCTTTTCATCTTTGGTCATCAACTTCACTCAGAATAAGTTCGTTCTGGATCAAACCTAGACACCCTTAATAGGATTGTCCACTTGTTTGAAGTTACTTGAGGGAGTGGAATAATGAATTAGATTCCACGTGATTTGACACATTTCATATAATAGCATTTTGGAATGCAAAAAGAGAGAGTTGGAAAATTTCCATTTTTTTTTAAATTCTTTGGACAATTATTGAAATTTGGCGGAGTTAATGGCTAATACAACACTGTTATGCGATTTTAGTATGTAATAGCATCACAAAACTTTATGAAAGCAATTTAAAAAGCTGCTCGAAGCCGAAGGGTAGGCTGACAGGTGGTGAACGTTCACCGTGGGAGCCAAATGTTAGGTATCTTGACCTTTGGGCTCTGAACTTTGACATACAACATTATCAACACAAGTTTACACGGTCAAGCACCTACCAACCAAGTTTGAACTTGATTGGACTTACAGTCTAGGAGGAATTCGTGACACACTTTTGCGCACAATTTAGACCAATTTTACCTTTGACCTCAATTGAATTTTGATCCCAACCCTACACACCTAAATCTGTCTTATCTTTATGTTTTTTCATCATTCCCTACATATCATATGGTTCAATGCCTTTTAACAACATGTTGGCATGCAGAAAATGGCTAAAAACTCATTTTAAGTTTCTTGACCTTTGATCTCTGATCATTGACCTTTGACATCATCAATCACACAGGCACAAGTTCAAAAGGTCAGGCACCGATCCACCGAGTCTGAAGTTGATCGGACTTACAGTCTAGGAGGAGATTGCGACACACTTTTTGGCTCTCACACACACACACTCGCTCACACACTTCCTCACATTTCTAAGGTGGAATGAAATACAATATCTCATCTCTCTAGATACAACATTACATGTCGGGAGATGAGATAATTAATATTACTAATGGACAGATTACTTAAACTGTTCCCCATGCAACTTGAATATATAGGAAAGGCGATACGCCAAAAAATAAATATTAATTAGTATTTACTCCATAACACTTTTAATTTGTACAACAATCAATTTGTATACAAAGTCTCAGTGCCCTTCAATGCCATACACATCCTACAGGACATTACCACACAGACTCACACCCACACATTTAACCCATTAACAAAACAAAACTTATAATATATGATTCACAATTTTGCCACAATATTGCAAACTTAAATTACAAATGTATAGAATCCTCTTCCTTATTGTGATGGAAGATATATATTCCCAATAATACTATGCTTAATTCATCATTAAGCAAGCTTCTATCAAACATGCATAAAATAAAATGAATGCATCATTTATTAAATCAATTCTTTCTTTAAATCAAACTTGTGTTAAAGAGATCTCCAGCTCAAAAATAGGACTAAAATAAGCATAGAAAGAGTAGAATGTCACAAACACTTGCCAAGGTCGGGAGGGCCGACTAGCGACAGAAACTGTGAAGTGATTCTACCAGAAGTAATTCAGAGCATCAATGATGATGGTCTCGCAAACTCTCAATCAGCTTAACATTTTCTCTAGCTATGATATTGACAGATTCATGAACCAATGTATGCAATTAAGAGGTAGATCTACAAGCCGATGGGAATACACAGCATAGTGACATTTAAAACAATAAAAGCGGAAAAAAGGATGATGACTAAAGTTTTATCACAGCCACTCGCAGACGAGATAATGTTGTTATTTTAACTCTGTATCCATTGACAAAAAATCAATTGATGAAGTAATGAAGGTCATTACCAGACCTCCCTGTAAACCTTGTTAAGTTGTGAACAATCCTGCCAGATCATATCGTTAAGTATATATCCATTTTTTATTTTGCCATTCCATAGGATAGGAATTGCCAGGCTTTTTGGCAGAGAAAGTAAAACAAATGTCTCTGCATCATTGACCACTGTGTCTTCCTCAATCTCCCTCCACCCCTCTACCCCCCCCCCCC
>JAAAKB020000013.1:806368-819987 GCA_010014835.2 Apostichopus leukothele | reverse complement strand
TTATACAGCTTGACTTCTCTACTTGCGTCGTCTCCGTGGGTGGGGGGGGGGGGAACCTATAGAAAGACGTGGTATTTCATTGATCGAGATCCTACACTTATCTTTTCAAATCCTCTATTTTACATGAAATAAGCAAATGGTGTCTTATAGAGTTAACACTACTGGATAATCAGCTAGAGTAAAGAGTAAAACAATTTAATTTCACTTTGATTGGTCAAATGGGTTGTATCTTGAGCAGTCAAAATCAAAGATCAGGATGAATTCATTGTCACGGCAGAAATCTTGATTAATTCCCCCAGTGTGAATTAGTATTTTATTTGGTCTCTAGCTTTGCATCTGGGGTGGTGGGGGTTTGCCTCAGTTGCACTTGCAGTGTTAGTAGTCACTGGGTTAGTAGTAGTTGCTGGGGTACTGTCAGTTGTTGCCGTAGTGCTAGTACCTGTAGGAGCAGTGCTATTACCTGCGGGGGTACCACTAGCTGCTGGGGTAGTGCTTGCTGTACCTGCTGTAGGGCTAGTCTTCTCTGAGGTGGTGCTGGGTGCGGTAACAGTAGTTACTGGCTTTGATGGGTAGACAACTGGTTTTATGGCTGGTAAGGTTGTTGAGACTACCCCAGGGGTTGCGACTGCTGTCTTCGCCAATGTGGCGGCCACTATTGTTGAGGTCGCCGTGGTAGGTTTCACAATTGCGGCTCCGGTTAGCATTGGTGCAGCGCCCGTTGCCTTTGGAGGAAACAAAACATCAAACTCATAAGCAAACTTGTAAAATTGCACCAAAACAAATGATTTATCAGTGTTAATTGTCTTCACATCAATGACTGTGAAAGAGGAACTTAGCTTGAGATACAACTATTTAACATCATCTCATAAAAATTTTTCATTAAAGATTAAGTTTACGTTACATTACATCAATAGACATTTCAAATTCACAAAATATGACAGAAATCTGTTACTCACTTTACACGTACAACATTCAATCACCATGTAAATTTTGAGTTATTGTGTTCACAAGCCATGGTGTCACACACACCCATAACATAGATTACCTTTCCATTTGGCCAGAAGTACTGTTACCAAAATTTCTGTCTCTTGTAAGGCTTGATTTTCTGTCATTTCACAAACAACCGAAAGTATTCCACTGGGTAAAATTACTTGTTCTACAAAACTTAATTCAATAGAGAATGAATTTATCTGGGGTTACCTGATTAGCTGCTACCCCAGCCAACAGAAGCCCCGGTGCTGGTGTCGTTTTAGTGGTCGATATCAGAGTTGCTGGTGCTGGACTTTTGGTCGTCATGACACCTGCGAAGAGACCTGGGGATACCTTGGAGACGGCCTTTGTGTTAGCTGCGATTTGAGCAGAAGTAGTGGCCAAGTTTGAGTTAGAAATGAGATTGGACAGGTTACTGACACCGCCGGCAAGGGCAGAGACTGGAATGGTGACTAGTTTCGTGGTGACTCCGGAAACACCGGTCGTGGTTGTTATCTTGATGGGGGCATTCCCGACACCTTGAGATGATATACTCTGCAAAAGACGGAAATGACAGGCTGCTATTAAACACTTGTACAACACAGATGCTCATACGCAAGCTGCAACTTTAACATTAACGATTAAAAAATGTGACAATCTATGTAAAAGGGGAACTTTACAGCCAACAGCATGATGACTGTGAAACTTGGTCTATTACCACTACAGAAGAATGCAGAGATCAACAATTTACTTTTATGTGTCCTTAAAATAACTAAACAAACAGCAGAATCTTCTACTTCAGCATCATCGTGGAAAATGACAATAAGTAACATTTGAAACCCTTTCTCAAGACTACATAATGACACATTTTCATAGGCACTGATCAAGGGGTGTTCGCTGAAGGATTTGAAGGTGAGACCGCACACTCTGGTATGCCAGAACACAAAGGTATGATTCATAAGTGCCAAAAATATAGAAATAAAATAAAGAGTAATGGAAATATTGAAAAAGTCTGAGAAAAAATCTTTGTAAAGACCTCTTTTAATTGAATGTAATCAGCCAGTACAATGAACCAATCAGCAGGAAGACGGTAAAAACTGACCGATGGGTCAGCACACAGGTCGTCTAAAAAACGTCCGTACTTTAAGCACACAGAGCTTGAATGGTCATGTATAATTTGTATGTACCTTCAAGATAGCAGCAGCGGCACCTGGTTGGTTCAAGCCACTCTTCAGACCAGCTGAATTGGTTATGATTTGGATGGTCTTGGTTCCCGAATGACCCGCTCCTTGACCCTGCGGAGTGACAGCTCGAATGATCGTGATGGGGGAGTTACCGCCACCGGCGGCCTTGAGCAATGCTTGCTGCGCCCCTCCTTGTGACGTGATGACAATTTTCTGTTGGTTGGGGAGTCCTGTCGAGATGACTTTACCAGAGGTGGTATTGGTCAGCACCTTTGATGTCACCGTGACGATGGTGGGCTGTTTGGCGCCGCCCGCGGATGGGGCTATGCTTGGTTTCAACATGCTCTGGTTGACTGGAATGGTTTTGATAATACTAGTGCCCTGTTGTTGGATGTTGCCAAGGTTCAACAATGACGTCTGAGGTTTGCCCAATACTGATGTAACAGGAGTCCCGCCTTTCTTGCTCATTGCTTGCGTAGTGCTGACAAGCTTCACAATGGTCGTTCCTTGGAGCGGAGACCTGGATGTCACCAGCTGACTGCTTGCGTTGACTGGATTTATTGTTGGAGAAGTGAATGGTTTGGCCTGTACAGCTGTACCCTTTGGAATCTGTAAAGAAAACATAAGCTGACATGCTTCAGAAGCTACAGGGAATTGTTTTTGTCCATATAATGGAATAAGTCTGGAGTATCTACGTAAAATTGATCACTTCATAAAACTGATCCCTTAAATTGTTAACTTCAAGAACTGATATAAACTGATTTCAAAGAAAGAAGGAAAAAATAATTCCTACATAAACTCTCTTTCACATCAGCTTAACAATTCTTTCTACGTACTATATAAATGCTGACATTTAATGTCACAGAAACTGATAATTACCTGAACACTAAGAAACGGAGAACTCATAATATCCTCTGTCACTTTAAGGGAGTTACATACATTCAATCATGGATGCTTGGTAAATGATCGAGAGCATCGTTTTTACTATTGAAATCGTATCTGCCAGGTAAACTATCGATTGCATTGGTTCCAACAGAATTTATTTAAAATATATTTCAAAGCAAATAATCCACACGTGTACCAAACTTTACAGGTTACTATAAATGTTATCATTGTTCCTATATGACACATAAGGCATTAATGTAACTTGTAGAGTGATGTTGCCCAAACTTCAAATGCATGGTCGAGAATGATATTGTATGCTATGTATACATTCTCTACTATCTCAAGTCACATTTCATATGTGTGATTAAAATGGTAAGGTAAAACAGCTTACAGTTTGAACTACAGTAACCGTCTTAGCTCCAGGAGTCAAGGGCTTCTGCTGGACAATGACTGGCTTCAAGTTCCCTGTATTGGCTAAGCCCGGTTGTACTTGGTTGGGAGATATCACATTGATGGGTTTGATCACTTTACCCTTGCCTGCTTGTTGTCCTATGCCTGGTGACAGAAGACCAGTGGTGCCCGTCAGAGCTCTTGAAACAATGGTCAATCCAGGGCTCTGAATAGGAGAGATGACCGCTGTACCCGTACCGGTGTTGATTACAGGTTGTCGGATCTTCTGTGTAGCAGCAGCTGCTTCAGCTAGGGCTGCAATCCCGCTCATTCCCTGGAGGAAAGTAAAAGAATGAGCCGATTTCAAGAGAGACATAGGGGGTTTGGATCCTTAACGGCATGGTGACCTTTTTTCATAAAATGTAACATCATAAGAAGCACAGTCCTAACTGCATTTTTTAATTAAAAGCTCTTTTAAAGTACTAGATTTAGTATCACTGACTATTAACAGTGTCATTTCTATTGGAGGAACATAAACTTTGCTCCCAAACTTAGGAAGAAAATAAAACAGCTTTAAAAGTATGGATGGGCACAAATGACGAAAAAATAATATGAGCTTACAGCCTCTCGAGTGATGTAACTATCACACTGTAAAAATGATTGCTTTTTCCCTTCTTAATTTTACAAATCTACCAAGACATATTCCCCAGCATAAATGTTATGTAATCGTATCTACCAATAGGCTGGTCCTTCACATTATCACTAAGCTAAGTTTCTTTGCCTGGTTACAGACATAACAGCACCCCAAGATTCCTCAAAATGTTTTTTTTTCTACTTACTGCAGCAGTTGATGATGTCCCTGTTCCTATTGTTGGCTTAGTGCTTCCTGGAATAGAAATGATATAAAACGATTGATTTCAAACAAATTTTTATCCTTCCGTCGTGCGGCAAACTAGAGACAACTATTATCTGCTGAAAAATATAGATGAATAGATGCTTGGAAAATCTTTAGAATGTGAAAACTAACCAAGAGATTTAGCATTCTGGTTCACTTTGATAGGTGAGGCTCCAGGTGTGACTGGCAGCCCGGCACTCGAGGAAGATGTTTGTCCAGGCATGTCATATTTCTGCAGCTGCAGTAGGTACACATCCGCTACAAACAATAACAAAATAAATAGTATGTGGAAAAATATACCTAATGCAGAAAACAATTTATTTATGGCAATCACAGAGCAGAGTTGTCAAATTGTTCCACAAGCAAAAAAGATGTATAGCATACAATACATAGGGCATTAACACTACATAGGGCATTAACACTACATAGGGCATTTACACTACATAGGGCATTTACACTACATAGGGCATTTACACTACATAAGGCATTTACACTACATAGGGCATTTCATGGGTAACAAACTCCATATATAATATTGGAAGCTGTAAATTTGTTTGAACTTTATCAATTCAAAGATCTTACCTGTGGGAACATTACCCCAGGAAACCTCTAAAGTGTTTGTGCTGGCTCGAATGAGTTGAACCCTTGATGGCGCTGGTGGTTTCTCGGTTTCCAAGTACCACAGGTCTTTGCAACAAACCTGTGAAGATGTATGGGGTTAACATATTAGAACA
This sequence comes from Apostichopus leukothele, assembly GCA_010014835.2. NCBI lineage: Eukaryota > Metazoa > Echinodermata > Holothuroidea > Aspidochirotida > Stichopodidae > Apostichopus > Apostichopus leukothele. The sequence goes on along the minus strand of JAAAKB020000013.1, from coordinate 814,930 downwards.
TGTTGATCTCTACAGTATATAAATATCTGGCTGTGTTTTGTAACTGTTTCCTATGAGGTTTAACCAATACAAACTATGCAATCTTCTCTAGAAATTCCAAGTTTTACAACTAGTTAAATCAATTCCAATGTATTTAGAGTACAGGCAATAACTAGTAGTGTTAACCATTATTTATAGAAAGCTGTACTTGGTAATCCTGATGTAAAACTGTCCTAGGTGCTGGGTTAATCATTCTCAAAGTTTAAGCATTTTTTTAATGTTATTTATGGTGATGAGTAATTTCTATTCTAGTGTATTCAATGACGAGAGGATTAACGGCTCAAATGCGGCATTTTAACGACAGCTTAGTGGTTGTAGTAGTATATTACAAACACTCACAGTATCATAACATGACGATTTTCTTGAGACATTCAAAACATGATTAAGTCTGCACACAACTTTTACTTATAATTTCTGAATGAAACATCAAAATCTCTTTAAAAGCCATCAACAAGATGTTACAAGTCTTTCAAACTTTCTTCACATTTCAGATCCTGTCTTCTTGTAATTTTAAAATTCAAACATGTATGTGACCTGTTCTCAACAATTATTACCAAGCCTACTGACACTCTTCATCACTTATTTTCTTCGAATTTGTCAATTTTTCAACCCCTCGAATGTACCTCCAACCCAACCACTCATCTGATGCTGAGGGAGTGCTGTGTCACAAATCATTTCTTCTTTGTAGCACATCCCAAACTCAGTGAAACAGCAACCTATTCCTCTGACTGACCTGATTATTCCATGCTTTGCGATAGCCGTCTCTCCCACTCCAGACGTACAGCCTAGTATGGATGTTGACAGAGCAGTGGCCTGCTCTGGCCCTTGGAATGGCATCTTCAAAGACTTCCATCGATAATGGTTCCCAAGTCATAGTTTCTGAGAGATTTAAGATGCATTAATTAAGCAAACGAGACAATATTTCGTTGAACATATGAAGTGATTGATGATATAGATCGCGGAAAACATTTGTGTAAATAGGATTACAACAACAAATTCATAGATGCCTGATATGTGAGCACTACTCCACTATATTGTAGACTTAGGGTAATATATGAAGCCAAACCAGTGATGTATTTACAACATTATTCAATAAGATGATGATAAATAAATATGCAATCATGGTTGATTCCCAATTTTCAAACAGGGGATAATTAAGCCGGTAATGCTCGGTATCACACAGCTAAATGATATGTAGACAGGACTGATTGCTATGCAATTTGAATACTTAATGAGACAAAGGTCAGAGCCTTCAAAATGTGAAATTATTCTCCATGTTAGATTATGAATATAATATCTCTTCATGGTCTAATGGTGCGCTGGAACAGCCACTTCATTGATATTAAGTGCCTACATTTTTTGTGAAAAATTTCACTCCCTTTACAATATGTCCAGCATGATATGCAGTGCATATTTTGGCTTGAAAATGGATGTATGTCTAGAATAACATATAACATTACAGTTTTACTTGAAAACAGAGGCTCTAAAGACTCACCTAGATTGAGAGATGCCAGCGTGTTTGTGCATTTCCATTCCTTCTCATGGGCTGCCACTTTTACATCATCCATAACTAGTGGAACCCATCCACCGAACACGAACATTCTGTGCAAAGATGGAAACCAAAATATGCATCAGAAAAATTGCGAAACTTAATATGTTAATTTAACGGTTAAGAAAAAAAAACTACCACAATAGATTAGTGAGAGATGAACTGTGATTAGGGAGAAGAAATAAAGACTGATTCCAAGATTCAGTGGCATGTTGTAAAACTGTGACAATGTGGAAGCGAGTGTCAGCAAAATTATTATTAATATTTTTCACTTTATGGTACTTCTCATTGGAACACACAATTTACCAAATAGTCACTAACTTTGCAGTATTCTAAGTCTTCAGTGGGTCTGACCAAACTCACCTATTTCCAATAGTGGTTGCAGAATGCAAGCTCCGAGGAAGAGGCACAGGACCATGCACATCAGGTCTGATCCATGTCATTGCATCTAACCAATGAAGAATGAGGAAAGAGTACATGAGAGAAAAGCATCCACTTAGTTCACTCATGATCGGCAAGATTCTTCAATTCATGTGAACTTTCTATTGATCTCAACTGACCTTTGACCTTCGCAGAAAACATTCTTGTAAATATTTAAGCAAATCCACATACCAAGTATGAAGCTTCAATTTGACTTTTATACTTTGACCCCTACTGACCTCAAATGATCTGTACAACCACAAAAAGGTCATTTGTACTTTCTAAAGCAAATCTACATGTCCTATATGAAGATCATCTAAGCTGCCCTTTTGGATATACCATGTTTACTTCACTTTCAGACTTTGACCTCTGGTGACCTCAAATGACCTTTAACATCTACATGTACAACATTTGATAAGGTTCTTGTAATTATTCAAGTGGATCCACATATCAAGAATGAGATTCATCCAAGTTTTAATTTAGGAGTACGCAAGCTTACAAAATTTTCACACTTCAACCTCTGGGGACCTCATATGACCTTCAACTGTTCAACAACCAACAAAATTTTTGAATTGAGTAAAGTGGATACACACACTAACATAAAGTTAATTCAAGCTCTTCTTTGATAGCAACTTAATTTACTATGTTTTGAGACATTAACAGCTGATGACCTCAAATGACCATTGACCTCTAGAACAATCAATTGGAATTTGTGACAAATTTGCATAAATCTAGTTGGCAACATATGCATATCATATAACAGTAATTCGAATTTTGTCATTAGTAATATGGATCCACAAATTATGTACGAAGTTAATCCAGTCTCCTTTTAGAGTTAACCTCAAATGACCTTGGACCTCCATCAGAAATGACAGCTTATATTACTCATCAAGGTGGACCTCCACACTGACTATGAAGTTAACCAAAACTTTACAAAGGAGGTGATCCTATTGACCTCCAGTGACCTCAGACTAACTTTGGCTTCCATGAAAAAAATTGTACAGAACACACAAAGATGAATCCACATGCCTCATATGACATAAAAACATCCCACCCTTTTCGAAGTTTTGTATTTACAAGCAAGCGTCACAAACATGAACATACACAAACACACATCATCACAATTGCATGATTATGATAGATCCTTTTTGCTGCTTTCTGCAAGAAGTAAACAAATATCTGTCAAACATGTCTATGTGCAAGGATGAGACTTACTGTACATAGCAACTAACTTACCAATATTGAGTTGCCAGAGATCACCAAGTCGACAGCCACTCATACCTCCATAAACAATTAATCTTGGGCTTTTTCCATCCCTGCCATTATAGGACACACATGTATGAGACTCTCTTGCTGGTGGAAGTGTGCCATGGACCTCTGGGAGGTCCCATGATAGATTAGGATATCCTGATCTAAGCTCCAAGGTGTAAAGGTCATTTAAGTATCTGTTTATGAAGACAAATATGGAAGTAAAGACTTTTGCAATGTAAAAACTGTCAAGACCTACTACATACTTCCATTACTTTCTCTCATAAAATTCTTCAAAATGGATACCTCTGGCTATATCAACTGCATACTGAGAAAAGTAGCTAGTAACACCTGTATATGGCACCTCCTCCCCTCTAGCCACTATTAGTCCTTAAATGAGGGGATTGCAAATGAAGACAAGGTTTCTTATAGAGTTCCCTTAGCATTTCACAGTGCAGTTTCCCATTTGTATATCGATAAATATATGGTTGGATGTCTTACCTTGGAATATTATTTTTTGGGTCATCACTGTCATTGGCTAGCCCACCAAATAGGTAGGCTTTACTTCCCACCAGAGTAAAGGTATGTCCAAGTCTAGGACAAGGAACTGGTCCAACTTTAGGTGACCTGGGTTTAAGCCTCTTCCATTCCCAGCGACTTGCTTGTAGTTCATATAGCTCATTAGAGTACTTCCCATATTCAACCATTCCACCAAATATGAAGAGCCTGGTGCCATCTGAGACAAAGCCGTAAGCAGCGCAGCCTGGAGGTATGTCTCCCCTCACTGCAGGAACAAACCACTGGTTTGTAGCTATGGAAAAGAGGCAACAATTCCTATAGTTAAAGAACTGGCACTATTACGGTCATTCCTTTTTATGTTTGCATCCTTCTGACCAATATTATAATATGAAGCACCATTTCATCAACACAAAGTTACAGCCAGGAGGAATTTTTCAAAATTTAAGTAGCGATCAGACAATCAAGCACTCTAAGAATAATCGTTTTGGAAAGTAAAACTCAGCACATACTTTACACACAGAAACAACAGCAAAAATTAGTCACTCACTGCTCAACAAATGTGCACATTGAAAATTTTACTTTAGAGCTTGACTTTGTGACAAAATTGAATAAATCTAGTGGCAACATATGCAGGTATTACAGGAACGCCAAGGTACCTGATAACATAATTTGCTACTTGCAGTCCACCAAATAACGACCTTAAAAGATGAAATTGGGCAACTACTGTACATCACAGACTTGAATATCATGCCAAATAACAGTTTGTCAGATACAATTTGAGTAAATAGTTAATATCTCAATAATCACAAGCAGCCAAATAATTGTAACAGTAGATCTCTTGGGTGGATTGACAGGTATCTAACAATGCGAGAAAATTACATGGTTTGGTAAGATTGACAATAATTTATCTCATATAGTTTTGACAACATCCTGACTACATATCCTCATACAGAATAATGTGTATTAGCTGAAAACCAGTCAGGATACTAGCTATGCTGGGGACATATATACAAAATTTTGGATGATGTTGTGTAGCAATGGGAACGGGTGGGTACCTGACCGAAATTAACTACCTGGTCTGCCAGGTCTGGTCCTTTACCATAGTACCGTCTGGAAATTCATAAAAGTCGCTAACATCCTTTTCCATTTGCAGTTGCATTTTTATTCGAATGAATGGAAGGGAGCCAAGAATTTATATGCTTCTGTAATTTCATCATTTGGTGATATTAACTTTAATCTTGATATGTTTAAGTGTAAAATTTGTTACTATTCCTGCTCGGGAAAGTTTTGAACAACTACATTCTTTTACTTTAACACTGTACTGTAAAGCCTAGGCCCTCTCCGCGCATTGTGTACTTGCACACTTTCAAAGCAACAAAACTTGACCATTGTATTCTTAGACAGCTCATTTGACCAACCCCTTATGTCAAATTTAGTGGAACAGTCCCACAAAAATTGAACAGAACATCTCCATATTTGAACGGCACTCCTTTAACTGTGTTGATCTGCTGACGGGTGTGCACACTTAGGCTGTTGAGGGCCACGACAAAATGAAGGAAGAATAAATAACGAAAATTTCAGGATAACTTTGAGGTCCCGCAACATGATCAGCCCAAGTAATGTTAGATATTTGGTGTAGCCTAGATCCAAATTACTATGTGAAAAGTTGATTCGTTAATGGTCAGATAGGCCAGTACGTAAATTGATCAGAATGTTAATCAAACTATCAACACAGACACCAGAAATAAACATGTTTTCTTTTCTTTCAAATAGTAATACAAAGATATTTTTATTATGGCCTTGATTCCCGGGAATGCTACTGAAACCAAGGTAATAACCGGTTGTTTTCCCACTCCCGGTAATATTGAGATAACAATACAACTAACCCAGAGTTGTAAACACCACCTCTCTTTAAAATTGGAATAAGCCAGCCAAGTATGAGAGGGACAGGATCCCAAAGTTTTCAGACTTTGACCACTGTTAACTTTAAATGACCCTTGAACTTCAGAGAAGGGGGTTCTTGTTTCAATAGGTATTAAGATGGATCCACATATGAAGTATTAAATTAACCCACGATGAACTTTAAGAATAACAGTTTTTACAAGCAGGTGTTACAAACACACACACGCCAACACCATCTCATAAAATTCTTTTGCCCCCTTTGAGGAATAAAAGAAAAATAGCCTAAGCCGTACTCTCTCATAGCCCATCTTACGTTAATACGTTAGGCAGCAGCTTAGGCCAAGATACGAAAAATTTAGAAAACGACACCAAATTGCTGCAAAAAAAATATCATTGAACTTACCAATGATAATGAAACAATTAAACTTCTTTTTTTTTGCTGTTTCGTTCATAACACAACAGCACATTTAACGAAAGATGGTTTTCAAATGTTGCAAAGTAGTTCGGCATTAGACTACAGTATAGGGTATAACTTAACTTAGGCTATAGCTACAGTACGGTATCACCGGCATCCTAACAGTTTGTTATCATTAGTAAATTGGCTTTAGCACTGGAGGCGGCCATTTTGGAAAAGATTTTAAGATGGAATATTTAAATCCTCGAAAAACTTAGCAACACAAAATTATCACAATTAATCAATGCCATTACAAGGAATCATATGGGGACCACCAATCCGTGTCAACGAAAGAAATTCAGTAAAATCGTTAAGGCGTCTGCAGAAAAATGTAATAACAACAAAGGGCGCCATATTGGAAAAGGTTGAACATAGCAAAATTTCAAATTGTACCTGTGTTGTAAACGTGAAGTTCATCCACGATTCCCTCATTCCCACCGCCGAACACAACCATTAGGTCTTTGATGGCAACGGCACGATGTCCATGGCGAGGCCTAGGACAAGGGCCAGTCGTACCTGTAGCCCGCTTCCATTTCAGTATGGGAGCCGCCATGATGTTTATTACCCACAATGCACATCGGCCTCGAACAAGTCCCCGTATCTTGTCACGTGTTTATGTCTTAAAGAATTTATTTAATGCTTTTAATATTGAATTAATTTTAAAAATACTTTTAATAAATCAGATTTATTATTTATAAATAATATAAGAAACTTGAATAACTCAACTTGAACTTTTACAGAATTTTGACACTTCTCTATACGACATAGTAGTGAAAGAGGATGTTTTTACGCCTCATCACTTTTAAAAACATCCGCATAGAGAAAAAATAAACCTAAGCCGCTACAACTAAAACTAAGATTCTCTACCTGAAATGAGAATAATCAAATACTATGCTGACTGATACATGTAGCTTAGTGACATGTCCTACTACTGACATGGAGTCACTGAGAAGGTAGTGAATGTAACCGATTTCTCGTAGTTTGAGTTACTAGGGGATGAATTCAGGAATGATCGTACGGGGAAGCACATAAGAAAACGACACACCCACATGGACACCGAGTTTATCAATGGTTGATTGTAGTCCCTTCGCCCCGCTGATCCTGGCTCTATAGTCGATGCTGTTTAGAGCACGTTTTGGAACTATTTATCAGCCACACATAGCGTTTATTACGCTTTGTTGTGAATTATGACAACTTTGATTAACGGTAGTTTCTTCAAAGTATAATGGTGCCTAGTACCGTGCGTAGGCTACTATACCCCATGATCGAGGCGCTACTAGATTGGGTTGGAAAACTGGACAATTAGCTTGTTCTGCACGGTTACCTGTAATTGTACCGTTTAGCCTTTAGAGGAAGTCTTGAGGTGGAGCATTGCCGTCCAAACCCTCAATTTTTGCTCGCGGCAACAAACTTTTGCTTTCAATAGCACTGAACTATCAAGTGACCCACACCTGGCGGGTAATTAGTCCCGCATTAGATGTCGCAAACCCGCCGACTCGCACACCAGTAAATATCCCGCATTTTCTTGACTTTCGTGTCACAGCATTAAAATGCAATTTAAAAAGTTCACGTAAGAGGCGCGTTTTTTTTTACGAATTTAATGTAAAATGAGACATTATTACGGAAATTTATAAAACCATCCTAGGCCTTCATGGCACCATTTTACATATACTGGGTCTCAAAATATACCTTTTTTTTTTTTACCGAAACGGTGAGCTTGAGTCGGCCCATCCCTTTATACCACTTCTGCATTTTGTAGATCACACATGATGGCGAGCCATTTGCATCAGGAAAAGTTGGGAGCTATGAGTATAGCCTGTAGTTTTGCAATCAACACTTCATTTTTCTGAGCAATGCCTGGTTGTCTTTTAAAATCCCCAACTTGCGTGGCGTAAACTATACGTCGCAGGCTCACAAATGTACGGCTACACCGTCACTAAACAAGTTATCATTTGCTAATATCAAGCGAGGTTGAGTAGCCTAGTTATGCTTGGGTTGATACACTTAAGTGTTCCTGGTTTACACCCCCCCCCCCCCCTTAATTGTAACGAATAGTAACGAAAATCCACGCAGACAGTATAGACAGCTGTATACGTGCACTGTTTTCTTCTAACTCGAAGCTATAGCTCCGACAGAGGAATCTAAACTTGTGTTGGAGCCTGGTTTCAAGTTCGGCCAAAAATGGTCGGTTGTATAGCCAAATCACGTCTCATCAAGTCCATGAGAGCACGTCACAAGTCCAATCTCAAGTTTTAAAGGGCAAATATCAAATCAAGTTCAAGTCACCTATTTCATGTCCAAGTCAAGTCTCAAGTTACAAAATGATGCGACTCGAGTCGTCACAAACGTTATCATAACATTTGTAAAAGAGCCTCTAAAATATGTTTTTATAACGTTAAATGTGGTGTTATAAAAACGTCGGCATACCGTT
>JAAAKB020000013.1:770944-794587 GCA_010014835.2 Apostichopus leukothele | reverse complement strand
ATATGTAATATATATATATATATATTTATATATAAATTATGCATAATTTCCTTACAAAATACAAGAAACCTCAACCAGTCAACAACACTCTCTTATATTTTCAATACTGTCACGTTTATATGTAAGCTACATTACATACAAATATTTATCTTAGATTGATTAAGGTTTTTTTTTTTTTTGCAAATCTTGGAGGGGAGAACAATACCTTTCCTTTTATGCTTAATTAAGCTCTTCGAAATTCTATACAGAGTTGCCCATTGTTTACTCCATAGGAGAATATTACTTTTAACCTTACATGTCGTAGCTGCAAATCGTCTATATATGACAGAAGGTCAGTTGAACTCTTCCCTTTCAACAAGGAGAAAATCGATAAATGATTCTCCAAATAGTGAGGTTTTAGTCCATGAAATAAAAAGCAAACAAAATATTTCTGGTGCCAACTGTTATGTACTTTTAAATGACTAATCTCTTTCCAGGGTCTATTTTATGGGTAAATATAGATGACGGAGAAATATTTTATGACGTACTTTGTTTTATCATAACCATTATCATACTTCATATTAGTCGTTGGTATAATGAAATATAAGAAGACCAAAAGCTAACGATTAAAGCTGGAGAGTGAGATATTCAAATTTATTTGAATCTTTAGCAGTATATTCCAGACCGGTAATTGTCCAAATAAACAGACCGAGTGACATTCAGCTAACGTCTATAGGCGTACGAAGCCAGTCGTTAGATCTAGCGCCAGCTTTTCAAAGTATTGCTTATAAGTACGCAATGGATTGTTGGTTCGCCTTCGTATATCATAATGCTATAACACAAAATCTAGAATGATAAATATTTGGTAAGCTCTTTTCTTGAAATGTACCTGGCAACTCGATACGACACTGTGAACATTCCGTGTATACATTTGTGGCTACACATTTAATTTCAGCCACTGTGTGACATTTAAGGCTATAGTAGCAATCTCTCCCGCACCTTGCCTTTAGCGAATTCAGAAACATAGCATGAAGATCCACATGCGTTGCTTGCAAGTTTATATGTAAGCTATTTAGGTTAGTTAGTAATGAAATTCTAGTACGTAAATTGTTCGCGCATACTTAGACATGCAAATAAATTTCACCTGAATTATGTAACGTCCATGCAAGTAACCTTGCACAGATTACCTTTCACTATACACACCAGTGAAAAAGATATGTCAACATTCAGTATAATATGTCCTATCATGATGTATAAAAATCATTTCCATGTCCTTCAAAATGAATCGATAACTTGTTAAGCCTTCGTCAAGATTCGGCGCATGAGTCATAACCTACAGTAGGCCAATACAAGGAATAACGTTGAAGGTACTCTAGTATGACTAATTCGACCCTGGTGATGAGAAGACGAATGTAAGGTTAACGCACTGAGGCGGCAATCAAACACAGCGTTTGTTTTCTTCATTATATGCACGGGTATGAATAATTACTGTCAATTATATTTATTCCTGCGGGATGCAATGCAGGTCATGCAAAGAATGTTATATGTTGATAAACATCATATTACCCACGGACATTCATTCTCGTCCTTCTTCAATCTTCAACTAGACTCCAATGCTGTCAGAAACATGGGCATTATCGAATCAGGTACGAATCCAAGGGGTGTAGGTTGTAGTGCTAACTTTTCAGCCTCGAACAAACTTTCGAGAGTATTTGTTTGCACAATTTTGTTTTCTGTGGTAGGTGCTTGAAAAACCCCTTATATAGGATTCGGCCTCTATGGCCTCAGGGCACCCTTTTTATTCCACCCTTTAGAATGTTAGCGGACTTCCATCACACATTTCATCCTCACATGAAATTGTTTCTGAAAGCCCTACATATAAGTTTCATGATTCTCTGAGCTCGAACCAGTGTATAGAAGCCTAAACGTTTCAATAGTTTATGTGTCTGGCTTTTTCAAAGTATAAATTTAGGATACAAACTGTTTCACATATATTATGTTTTCCAATATTATCTTTACAGATTACTCAAGTTCTCGGAGAGCACCCTAGAGCATGGGAAACGTTGAAGGACAAGAACTCGATCTAGAAAATTTGACTCCCGAACAACGCCTTCAGTTGCAACAACAACATGAGTTGAAACTTCAACAACAACAACTTTTGAGAGAACAGCAACAGTTGCAACAGCGAATGCAACAACAGCAACAGCAACAGCAACAGCAAGGGAGATTACATCAACAAACAACGGATCAAAGCAAATCACAAGCAATACTACGCGATCGTGTGCAACCTCCACAGCAAAATGAACGTTCAATTGAGCTTGAGAAAGAACGAGATCAAACAAATGTAGAACAAAAACAGCAGCCAACTCCTCAGCAGGGAACTCCAAAGGAACCTGAAAGGCTCCTTCAAAAAGAATCCCAAAGGCAATCGAGAGAACAAGCGGTCGAGCAACACCCACCGTATCATCAACGATCACAGCAGAACAGTCAACTGCAACAAACTCAGCAACAGTCATCCCTCTCGCAGAACCAGCCACAAGCAGGGCGACAAGAACACCCTCAACAGCCACATCGCACACAGCAATTCCAACATCATCTGCCTAGGTCTCAATTGCAGCAGCGACATTTAGAACAAAGAAAAACAGTGACGAATACAAGCCCACCTCCTGAACAACCACAAAATACGAGAAGGAGAAACGAAAGTCCTGTGAATGTTGTTAAAGAGCCCAATGCTAGCATCAAACAGCAACCTGACAAAAATTTAAGTAACGTTCCATCTGATGTAATAGCAGTAAATGATCAATTGCGTAAAAGTTCTACCAAGGAAGAAACAAGCGTGAAGCTACAACAGGATCAATTTCCTGCAACTTCAAGGAGTACTAGTAATGAACATAAATCTAGATCTCCATTTAAGATAATAAAAGATGACACCAACAAACAAACAAGAAATAATACCAGCACAGAACGAAACAGAGCTCATGATCAACAACTGATGACAAGAGGGATGGAAAATCTAAGCGAGAAAGTTTCTAAAAAGGAAGATTGGCAAACAAACAAATTTCAATCTCCACCGCCTACAGCGGCAAGGAGAGGAGAAGATGATAATCGAGCAAAGAGCCAGGGTCATTCTAGTCTTACTGTTGGGGGATCTAGTTCACCTAACCAGACAGTGACAGCGCGCACTCCATCTCCTAGCCGTCAACATCCACAGCAGCTTCCCATTCAGCAGACTGGGTCACCAAAATCTGATATGTCTATTACCTCTCCTTCAAATGTGAGTCATTCGCCTATGAGATCGCCAATGAAGTCCCCAATGAGGTCACCAATGATGCCCCCGGCAGGAGAACCATTTGAAGATCCAGCTGCAGGACTGGAAGCTGACCTCAGTCAACTTACAGAAGAGGAGAGAGCCCATATTCTTGCCGTATTGGACAGGGCCAGGCAGTTACAAGAGAAAGATGAAAACCGAGTTAGGTAAATAACCGCTACATTATAATTATAAGTTAAGCTGATATCTACTACTTCAGGTTGTCTGTAACAAATAAAACGTACCAAATAGTTGCCTGAAACTGACTGACTGTTTATGTTGGATGAAGAATTAGAATAAGAATTGAATGTACGCGGTGTGGATATCATCTCTTAGTTTTTCCTTATACCGTAAACGAAACTTGAGTAATGTTTGTGAGCACGTGGATTTCATCGACGCAAAATGACTTTGGACGCGTTACGGCATAAATAGGTAACTCCCCCTATAAATTAGCATCGGAAAATGTATCTTTGAAAATTACAAATCAATTCAGATAGCTAATAGTTTTACATTATTCTGAAGTAAAAACAATATATAACAAAGATCTAAACTGTACGATAATGCTCCAGTTGGACATTTTGGTGCATGGAAAGAACCCTTTCATACATACAGACATGAGCAACCATTGTAACCTGTTGCAGTTCTCTCGCTAATGTCACCAGCCTCTTTGATGGAATGCTGACATCCTGTTACTATGACAATTATGGTAGAAACATAATTTGTGGATGCAACCATCCGATGCGGGATTCTTTCCCTCTAATGGAATATTGTAATCGATACCTAACTTCAGCCATGTTTGTCGTATAGGGCCATTGAATCAACGTCGGTTTCTATGGCGATGTGGTCATTTAGGGGTACATTTGATTGAAAATATACTAGCAGGTGTTGGCACTAATCTCGGGAGTGGAGTACAAAGAGTTAATCACTTTACAGTGTAAATTCTCCTTCACATGTATTTAGAGATTACATGAGAGTTGGTTCTTCGACCACTAGTTCTTTTATGTCAATGTAAGCCTTTACGTAACGGGGAACAATAATCAACGGGAAAGATATTTCAATAAGAGGGAGGGTATAGTGCATAAATATTTAAAACATAGATAGTTTAATATAAATCATGACGAGGTAAAAATACTGTGGACATTTTTTCACCATTAAAGATATGCTTTCTTTCACAGAGATATGGAGTACCACATGGACAAAATCGAAAGAGAAATTTCTGACAGAGGCTATCAGAGTGACTCACAGATCAAAGAAAATGGTAGTTGTCATATTTGTAACAAAAGTTTCCGACGGATAATTGAGGCAGATTGTATCAAGAACGAACATGAAAATAAAGATTGCGGTGAATGCGGCCAAACGGTGTGCGCAGAATGTGGATCAAGTGTAAGGCTCTCAGATGACGAGGTAAAGCGCATACTTTTGTTCTTTTCTTTAACAAAAGTATACAAATATATGGATAAATGTTTACTGCGTAATTCCTTCACAGTACGAAGGCAAATGGATTGAACAAGAGGTAAAAGTAAGCTTTAGAGATGGTAATAATATGATTTTAAGGTTGACGGACGACGGTGTTAGCTATCTATAATAAAAAAACACATGACAATCGTAGAATTTTCACACAACGCTAAGGTTTTATACTAAATTGAAGTGTTACATTTGTAAATTTACAACTGAGTAGAGGATTGTTTGGCAGGAGCTTCAAGAAATTGGACCTACTATATCAGTTATGTTTTCGTTAAATATAGTGTTGTTTTGTTCAGTCAAGTGAAAGCAAACATACTATTTGCTTCCGCTTTGTCAAATCTTTCCGCTCTTTGCCACACACTTTCGTCTGTTTTTCATTTGTAAACCCATTTAACATACTCAATATGTCTCCAAATAATATTTTCATCTGTCAGTCCACCTTCTGAGTAATTCCTGCTTCTTGCTATGCCAATTAGCCACTTCGTACCGTTTATATGACGAAAAGAATAAATTGCAAAGCATGGGAATAAGCTCTTTTTCATATGACAAGTTGGCTTTCGATGAACAGCAAGGATTTCATTTCAACACTCTTTGTACGTTCACTTCCTACAAAGATAACAAGCACCAAATACCAATCGATAAGCATAGCTTCTTGCTTTGACTTGGACACTGTAAAGCTCTTCGATATTGAAAAAGTAATAAGACCAAGCTCATCTCCTTAAAAGATTACAAAAGACAACAACCGAACTAAAACGGATGAACAAATTAGGTCAATGAAATAAACAAATGACGGTAACGTGAAAACTATTAACGTTAACTTAGTGTGCTATAGGTTCATCTGTGTATTTTTAATCTTCAGAAGGAAGGATGGCTGTGTGATCTTTGTCACCGAAGACGACGTTTTTTGGTCACTTCTGGCTTTTGGCACAAATATTACTCTCAAATTCAACCAAAAACTAGGAAGAGTAGACGAAGTAGCCTGGATGAGGCGTTCTTAGCCATACGTCCTCCAGTAAGTCGAGTGCTTTGAACGTATATATTCGCACGTTTGTACGCAGCCTTGCACAGCAACAAACGTTTCACTCCGATGCACGAACCAGGCTTGCACTCGCCAAACTTTGTGTTGCGCTTCTTTGCTTTAATTGTCCGGCAATCTATGTTCTGTTTCAGAGATTTATGAACCATTTTGTTTTTCAAGTTAACCATATAATTTTGGTAATTAAGTCAAGGATATGACGCAATTATGTGACACAATTTCTATAATAGTAGTCTCGACAAACGATCGTGAAGTTAGGCATACCGACTTCACATCTCAATATGGGTTAATACACAAACGAAACTCTGTGAAGACAAAATAAAACACATATACCTTTTGTAGGGCTAAGAACAACTGTGATATCCAAATAGGACATGTTTGGTACTGTTCAAACTTTATTTCAAAGAACCACCTTTCCTAGCATTTCAATTTCCAACGCTTACGAAGTGCAAAGTATAAGCTCATTGTCGAATTTTCTGACGATTTGTACTTTATTTTTTATGATGTAATGAACATGGTCATACTTGCAGTTACTTCCTTTGCTATTATGGATTATTTGTAATGATGTCCTAGTTGACATCTTCATGTTCCTACAGGGAGAAAGGTAAGTCTGACGTCTTTTATTAAAGAACATACCAAGCTGATAAACATAATGAGACACTCAGACTGGTTATTACAACTAAATTCGACATTTTCCGTTTTAATTATGTTAGCTACTTGTAGTGTGAATATAGAAGGAAGCAGGTTTTCTCCGTGCCATGCACATCAGCTATGTCAGTACAATATTGGCTAATCTGGCATATCCGCCAAACGACAATGCTTTGACAACAGAAATATCATCATTGTGGCAACGACTATTGTTTCGCCTGTTAACTTACCGACAGTTTACTAATATATAGTATAGCTTGTGTGTGTTTTGCTCTTTCATGTTAGAACAGCACTTCACTTAATTGAGCTGCATTGCTTTTTACAACATTGCACTGCATTTCATCACACAAATTGGCATTTGTGTAGCATTGCAGTAAACGGAATTTCATTCCGCTGTAACACAAGTTTTGTCACGTTTATCACTAAGGATAAATGTAGTTGAAAAATACTGTTACTAGTACAGATAAAGATATTTAAGTTGATATTTCAAGGTTATAAACAATTTGGCAAGCAATGTTTTTTAGTCACAGATTTATGAAATTACACCAAATGTCTTCAATACGTGCATGCATATTGCTATATTAGTTTGTTGACGATCGATGATGCTTTGTTAATTATTTATTAACTAATCAAATACGCATAACCTAATTTTGCATGATGCTATACGTGAATGTTTACTAACCTGCTAACATGCATTGCAACATCTGCTTGAAATTTTCCATGGCTAGTCTATTAAGCCTTCAAGACATTGCTGCATTTCTGAACAATAACTAACGATTCTGCTTAATTTGTACAAAATGTGATATTGGTATTCCTAATGAAGCAATTCTTATTTACTACAACTCTTTTTAAACTGATATATGACAAAATAATGCTGCGCACTTTTTCTCGTTGTTCAAAAAGGACTTCCCATTCAATCATCAGAGTTCTGTCTAATCAAAGTTTTAGTGTACTGAACAAAACTAATTGTTCATTGTCATAGTAACTGAAAGACAACATGTTGACGACAAGTTTGGTTCGAGTTACTAATGTTTATCATCCTTTTTAGGGTAAGCATGAACGCCATAAAACAGTATATTTGATTAAAGATGTTTCAGACCAATTCGATACTACTGCGTACTCTGTCTTTTAAGTAACTCCAACTACCTTGAAATATATATATGTGAGAAGACTACAGAATCGATTGTAAACACGCTTTTGGCATCATAATTTCTTTTAAAAAACAACTATTGTAAACTCAGTCTGACAAAACCTCTTGAGTAAATTCTAGTCTTGGACTCTCTGGTTGCTTTTCTTCAATTGCAATACTTACTCTAAAGCAGTCAAAAGAGTTTTCATCTCTGAACATGGCAGTCAGCTCTCTTAACGAAGAATTAGTTATTGGAGGTTAAAACGATGACAATCCCAGGAAATATCGACTAACGTGTAAAAATATATGTCTATGCACCATCTCAGCTATCTCAAAGGACCTTGACACTTAGTCACCTGCAAGTACTGTTTAATGATAAAAGATAGCAGAGGTTAGCAAAAGTGTAACAAAGGTGACGTTTTTTTGAGAATTTTAATAGGAAAGAGTAGAAAACGATATTGTTGAGAGCGCTGCACCTATGTGTCCTTGGGTGTACTGGTGGAAATAGTTATAATTCTGTTACAACTGGAGGTTTGCAGCAACAACAACTTGTTTATAAAAATTACAGAATATTTTCACACATTTCTTACCATGCTCAGACCAAATCCAGACATCGACTGGTCAGAACAGCATCGTATTCTATGGTTGACGATATGAGGAAGACCTTAGATGATGCGAAAGCACCGACTGATGACGACAGAGTAAGCGATGAATCAAAGGAATTCGGTCAGGACACGAATGTGTCTCTGCACTCTGGTAGGACATTAATATCTTACCTGATCCTTACACTTACACACGACGAGCAATTGTATGTTAATGAGTTGAAAGTTGAAAGTATTGTAATTTCATTAGTTTAAAGATATGACCATAATGACCATAATATATTTGATATGAATTGTTTGGTTGAATGGTGTCAGCTTCTTCTCGGAAGACGGTCTTTTGTTTGAATTTTGACGTATGTCAGTGTCATAGGTTCATCTAAATGAGTTTTATTTGTGAAAAATGTGTTTATCAAAATCTTAAGTCCAGGCAAACATGTGCTCTGCAATTCTTTTGCGTACAAACTATGCAATAGATTGTATTGCAAATATTGTAGTAATGAACATACAAACTATTCGTTCGTCAGAAATACACATCCCTTCTTGGTGGGAAAATATTTTATAATCAGTCAAAACGGGCTGTATTTCAATCTCATTCAACATTACATTTATGCTTATAATCAATAGATGAACTACGAGAAGAGGAATTACTACTGCTCTCGCGACGATCACGTGACCGTAGCCCTGAATACGAAAGACGTACATCAGCCGGTCAGGAGGAAGTACTGAGAGACCTAAGACGCGAAGAAAGAGGATTTCTCATCTCCGATAATACCATAGAGATGGATCCCATTGATGCTGACCACGTCGAAGATCTCAGTGAAGGTCCAGATGAGGAGGAAATGATGAGACAACTAATGGAGATGGCAGATGGAGTTGATGACGACTTCGGATCACTTTCTGACCACAGCTCCTCCTCTGGAATTCAATCACATTATTTTCTTGGAGAGAATGATGTTAAGTATGGTGAACATCAAGAAATCCTGGAAACAACTCAGCAGATAGCAAAGTTCACGGAATCACGAAATTTGTCTGATTATGACCTACATGAGGCAGCCACTCGAGAAGAAGATGTTCCCAAGCCAGCTGTTGATGATACTGCCAATAAAGTATCGAATGAGATGGGTGGCAGGAATGTTAGGAGAGATACTCCAGCAGTTCAAGCTTTAGAAGAGACAATACAGGTCTTAAAGAATCAGAAATCATTAACCAGTGAAAGGTTATCAAGCAGTTTGGAATCTTCACCGGCTCACGGTGTTGATCGATACCAGTCAGATTCAATCATTCATAGTAGCTCAATTGAACAAGAATCGGACATGCTACAAAAAGAAATATCAAATTTGAAACATTTCATTGATGTATCTAGTCATAGTGATAGTGAAATAGAACAAAGAAGGGAAGGAAGTTCCAAAAGGAGGCGCAAGAAGGGGACAGATGGGGGTAGGGGAGGAAGTGATTCGGAGGATGTTACTGTAGGAACAGATAAATTCCTTTCGGTGGAAGATTTACGTGATGTCGGTGTCGACGACATGGAACAAAGTAGTGCTAGAGATTTTCTAATTGTTCCAAACCACAGCAGAAACGACACAACTTCAACTTTTGAGTCAAAAGGTAACAGACCACCCGCTGCTGGGAGAGGTTCGGGCTCCAATCGAAGGAAGAAAGGAAAGAAATATTTGGAGTCACCTCTGTCGCCAATACGTGATGACGAAGTTGAAACAAAGACTACTGCAACTACGGCTCAAGATGAAAAAGTACAGAAATCTGAAAAAGCGGATGAAGAAAAGTTTGTGTATCCTCCTGATAGCGATTATCTGAGGGACGAAGACAATATAGGAGAATATGTTGAATATGATGAGGAGGAGGACGAAGATATGGAGAGGGAGATGGATAGAGAAGATGAAGATGAAGATGAAGATTACCTGGTGGACGAGGATGATGCAGGATCATCTTATTTAACAAGTCCAGGAGGACTTGAGACTGTGATGGAGGAACAAGAAGAACAATTTGGCGACGATGCTTGGACAAGCAAACGTAATTACGCCTACGGTAAAAACCAAAGAAAAAGAATTGTGACCGTTGGTACAAGTATGATTGGGGAAGAAATCGAAGATAGTTCCCCAGAAGAAAGTAAGCAAGTACTTCGCCTTCAAGAGGCGCCTCCAGGAAAACGCCGATCAAGCCAAGAAGAGTCGGAATCTACAAAAACAGAAAATGATGAGGAACGAAACATCCACAGACGGGATTCTCCCGATAACGTACCACCTGAACGCCGTATGGAGAAAGTTCATTCCAGACGATCACCGGAATTGAGACAAGATGATCGGAAAGATCCCCTTGCGAAAGACCGTCCGCCATTGAGTAGAGTCGTTGAGTCGTCAACGTCACCAATTTCGAGTCCAGTAGTATCTACAAGGTTTAGATTCTCACCACCGATTACACCTAAGTTGTGCTCAACAGGTAAAACGTTTCCCGAGGCAACATTTCCGAAAGACCTTACTCCCACCGACGAAACAGCACATCATGAAATCGTGGACGAAAACCGTAATGAGATAGTTGATAGACAGGAAACTACACCAACTAACGAAATGGTGGGATTTGTCTCAAGGGGGCACCAAAGTCCCGTGGTAGTCACCGAGAAAACAAAACATTCAAGAAAAAGACACGCAGTCAGCACACAAACAGAAAAAAGAAAATCTCACAGGGAAATATCTACCCAGACAAAAAGTGAAGCTGAGGTGAAACGCTATTCACTAGGAGAGAAATCCACAAAGTCGTTAGGAGTGCAAGCCGGTGACGATTTAGAAATGTTTTTACCTAGGAAGCTTCTGGTAGATGTAGGTGTAGAAACCGAATCTGATGTGTCCTCCACATCTTCTCCTGTTAGTTTTGCGTCTTCTCGATCTGTTGGAATTGAAACTGATTCTAGAGATCCAAATTTCAGCAGTGGGATGTCTAGTCCTGTTTCGGACGTTGGGAATGATCGATTCTACACGGAAACTGCTGTACAAACTTTAAGTGAGAGTTTTGCTCAGACGGATCCAATGAGCTATGACAAATCCGATTTTGGTGGTCCTCCCTACTACGGTATGGATCGATCTACACACACGTCACCTTCATTGTCTTATCAAGCTACTCAAGACCCCAAAGTTGCCCAAGCTCTTCGGGCAGTTCTGGGAGATTACCCACCTCCGATGTCCCGATCCTACGGAATGCAGGCATCTGCTGGAGCAAGTGCCAAACTAGACGAAACATCCAGTTCTCCGTACAGGGGTAACGGGATTAATCATATGGAACGACACATAACACCAGAAGGATCTAGGTCATATGGCATGCAAACGTCTCCTTTGAAACAACAAGTTCCCTCCCTTGTTTCATCTGGGATGTCTCCAACTCATTCCATTGGTCTCTCAAGACCAACATCCGTCTCTTCGAGTACCGATTATGTTCCAAGGAGAAATGCAGATGGTCTTTTGCATCGTGAAACTCACACTGCTAGTGTCATTCCAGACCATTTGGATACTAGAGTGAGTCTTTTTTACGTAACAAACTTAAAAAAATGTTGGTACTCATGATACGGTGGATTTTCTTGGATCTTTTATATTAAAATCGTCATACGTGTAGCAAATGAGCAGCATAAATCTCATAAAAGTTCTCACATAACTTATTGTTATAAAACAATACAGAAATTTAGTAAAATGCCATAATATACAGATTTGTATGTATGCCAATGATAGCTACAGATTCCTTACTCCTTTTGTCAGAACACAACACGATTCAGGGCAGCTAACACTGGATCTAGTATATTAGCTATATTAAAATTAACTTGCCCAACTCTTCCGCTTACTTCCAGTCATTAATATAATTTGTTCCCTTATAGCTTCGAACGCATGTCACTCTCAATCGCGGTGCAAGATAAACCAATATTTCACGAAGCTAAAGACCATAAAGAAATAAGTAGCCCGCGATACAATGTGTCAACCTAGGAGCCCCTATTATCAAGCCTATCAGGTTAATGGATTCCAAACTTAATATCCCTAAGTAACTTTATCGCGTGTAATTCATTTAATGACACCCAAAATTTAATTACGTTTTTGCCTCTCCGTTGCAGATCTCCCAAAGTGATACAGAGAGTATTGACAGTGACCTCGGAACGCCTAGGATACGGAGACGTCTCCCTCACGTACCCGCTGGTTCAAGCCCATCGGCTTCGCCCGTATTAGGGCGAACTACGACGGAAGACACTGGCGATCTACAGTCAGAAATTGAATTAGATAAAGTTAAAGGTTTATTGAGTCGTAAAGCAATTCAATTAGAAATGGAAAGACGTAAACACGAATTAGACGAAATGACATCAAAGATCTGTAGTCAGAATCTTCCAGCAGGTGTGTCTCAAGAGCATCAAAAACATCGTTCTTTCATCCAACAGAAGTATCGTTCCGATGGTAGCCTATCCGATTCTGACGTCGTGATCAATCGTAAAACTGCAAGCCAAGAAAGACCGCAACAAGATAGTAAAGATGAGAAGGCATATCAGGTAAAACCTTCAGACAGTGTGGAAAGGGGTAGGAAAGAGGGAGGTAATATGGTGGCGATGGGTTTAGATAAAGAAAAGTATGTACAGTTTTCAAAATCAGAGGAGGACATTATCCGAGAAATTGAAAGGCAAGTAACCCAAGCAACAGGCAAGTCATACGATGCATTTGATCAAGGAGACACTCCGGTGGCTGACAAACCAAAACGAGTCTACACATCACATAGTGACCACGAGTATGAGAGAAAGACAAGTCATCATCCATATGATTACAAATTCGACGATAAGATGTCTAGTGAATCGAAAAATCCCGTCAGCAGTTCTCGTGATCAGTATGAGACTGAGCTGGAGTCGCAAAAATACTGGGATATAGATACATCACCAGTTCACACAACGGAAGAGTTAAAATTTCCAGAGAGAGATCCATTTCTTAAGTCTAGGAGTGAAGTATATCCAGGAGAATCCCCTCGAATGAGCGGGTCGTCGGGTCATGAGGGATCACGAAGAGAAGCAGAGGGACCTGAATGGATCAGGAAGGAAACTAGGCGGAATATTCCACAGTTGATTAAAGACAACCAGGTAAGTTTAGAATATTTTTGGAATGTTTCGCTACGTTCTTTTAAGGCTGTATTCGGTGAATATCCAAAGTGTATTCGGTAACGGCATTTTCTTTAAAGTTTCTTTCATTAACAATATTTAGATTAGATTTATCGTTAATTACACTTCATTTATTCATATAACCTATAGATACCTTTAATGTAATTCTTTCACTTCCTTTTTACATACAAGGGTTTCTTAACTATAAAAACTGACTAAAAAGTATAAAGGAAAATTCTTAAAAACGTTTTACTCAACACGATGGGAAATACAACCAAGGCTAGTTTTCACTTATTTTATTGTGATATATGATATTCCACTTCTTTCATTGTGATATATGATATCTCCTAATATTTTGTAACACATTTTATCAGAATGAAGTTGATCGTCTCAGTAGGGAGGGAGAAGAAATTGAACGACGTATCAAGGAACTAACTGCACTAGAAGAGAAGCTAGAGACAGATTATCAACAGTACAGAACGAGAGTTGTCACCGACCATCAACCGAGAGGTAACAATGTCCACCCTGAGACACTAGCCGATTACATCTTAAAATCACACGAACCCGCTTTGCGATTTGAAAAGACCACCGACGGGCAATACGACTATACTACAGCTCACTGGTCAAACAGCGATGAAAGTTTATCGGGTTCCGGTGGTAAGTTGGCAAGCAGTTTGTCAGAATCGCGTGTCTTGCCAGCTCGGCCCTTAGGGGATGGACCCGATGACAGAGAGATCGAAGGTGCTGGATTAATACTCCCACTGGAAGAGAGTTCAGATTTTGATGGAGACCTCTCCTCTGGTTCTCCTGCCTCTCAGAAAAGAGATGCACCTCGTGAAGTTGCGTCAGGCTTACCATCGATGCCAAAGAGAGGTGAGCGTCTGCAACTTCATGTTTAACACAGTAAAACTATCGGGGTATATTTCCCAAAGACTGTCCCTTTTTCTGTCCCATCCATAGCTACGTGAGGAAATTAAATATTAGTATGTTTTTTTTGGGTGGGGGGGGGGGGGTCTTTTGCTTACAGAAGCATGTCTACAAGAAAACATTTTGCTCGCCATTTATAGTAATGGCTATTGCCGAATTTACTCTTCTGGCTTGTTTCAAGAAGATGTTAAATTCAAAGCTAGAAACATTTTAGTTTGGATCTTTCAGCAATATACTAGTGCATTAAGTTCTAATGTCCTATAAATATTCTAGTATTACGGGGATGAGTGTGTATATGTAACTTTATCATTGATTTCCTACGACTTTATTGAGAATGAATATGTATCTTTGCTTTAGATCTCCCAGCTGTTACCGTTCATAGTGAAACCAGGCAAAAGCAAGCACGTCAGCTGCCAATACCCAAGATGGATTCACAACACATGTCTAGAAGCGAGGGCCACAGAGCGCACCCAAGCAGTGCGCAACAGGTATGCTGACAATTTCTCAATTGTGGAACTTTCCAGCATCATCACAAAAATGTAGATGTCGTCATCGTTCTGTTCGATCGAAAGCATGATCAATACAGTTTTCATTACGACGGTTATGACTAAATAATTGTTAAATATCGATCTTCTATTTGTTAACTGTTTTCTACCACATTAAGCTAAACTTCATAAAATACGGTATGTGGAATTATCACGTTTATTAAAAGAGAATCAAACCAACCATTTTTCTTTAAGAGGAATGAATGATAACTTTTTATAAATTATTTCTCTAAGTTTGTCTAAGATTGGGATATTTCGGATTTTAACGATTTGTCGGGTGACTCACCTTTTACAAGTCTGTGGTTTCATAGTGCTATCAGGAGATAAACCATTTTACTTTCCCTTCACTTTTCATCCCTTCAGCAATGTCAATGTGAGTGTTGCCCCTGAAACCAATAGCATTATTTTGTCATGCTAAGTATTTTAACATTTCAGAATCAGCATTCGCTAACTCAATTGTAATCAATAAAAGTAGTCTTTAGAAACCATCAACCATCTGTGGCTCGATGATGCCATATTTAGACTTGCTAAAGTCTTAAGTCTCTTTTGTGATGGGCAGTTGTAACTGTGATATCTCACAAATGGACTAAGATATATCTCAGATGTTTGGAGGAGGTGGTCATCACAAGCATCTCTCTCACATGGTTGGATGTGGTTCTCCTATACGTACGCCTTTTCATTGCCACGTTGGAAACCATCCTCTTCCTGTCCTCCATGGTAGGTATTTTTGCCCTATTTAACCAAATTTATATAGTTAATAATCACATGTTAGTAATTCCATATCTCTATTTCTACATTTGTAAACAGCCTCCAGTGCCTCGTCGGAGTAGAGGAGAACGCACATCAAACATCTTTCACTTAAAACGTAACAGTAACGGGCCTTCCTCTGGTTCAGGCAGTGGAGGTGATTTGGGGTTACGGGTCGTCGGTGGGAAGAGAATGCCAGGATCCAACCAGCTGGTGGCTTACATTACTGACGTTGTAGAAGGAGGAGCGGCTCAGAAAGCAGGTAAATCTACAAATTCATTAAATCGGCGGATTACTATTACGTTATGCATCACTAGTAACGTTTCAGTTTCATCACTCAGGACCAGTTCGTAAAGGAATTGGGTAACATTAACTGATGTTGGTGTAACTATTTTCACTTCAGGTTTACGAGAGGGTGATCAGGTGTTGGAATGGTGCGGTACACCTCTGACGGGAAAAACTTTCGAAGAAGTTCAACTCATCATGAGAACAGCAAGGAAGATGGCCGACGTCACAGTGAAGTGGTTAGTTTCATCTAACTTATGAATAAAGGATATCAACTCCCTAATCTATTGTCATTGAAAAAGTTGAATAGATACAGGCAAATAAAATTGGCTCTCTCCCGAACTGTATAACCTTTGAACGACTCAACTTTTCTGACAGTTTCCTACATGAATTTCCTTCATTTTTCCTTCTCCACGTAGCTTTCTCCTTACCCGTGGAAATTAATTTAAGAATAAACGTGTTTTATGTTCTTTCCGTCTAGTGGACCAAACCTTTTAGACTCACCGAGATACAGAGTTCAACGCCCTCCAGGGAGAGAGGTACAGCGGAGTCATCACCACAGTAGTAATCGTGAGTGCAATTAGAGAGGTGGTGCGCATACAAAGTTTGTTATTAGCCAACCAGTGGCTAAGTGGGTGCGGTGTCAAGTACGACAAAACAGAAAGGGAGAACAGAAAGGGTACTGCCACGATCGGGAGGGGCGGGGAGGGGAGAGAAGGGGAGGGGAGGGGTGAGGAGGAGTAGGGGGAGAGGCAAAATTCAATTACGCTCTATTATCACCTTTCTATCTACATTGTAAACGGGATAGGTTGAAGTGAGGATAAACATAGGGCAACATTGAATTGCAATGATATTATAAGTGTGTGTGCGTGTTATAGTTAGAGGAAACGGTTTATATAACGTTTGTCGGATTTTCATAATAAATAAACGTCTGGAGGAGGAATTCTCAACGGAAACATAAATAAAGCTAGCTTAAAACTAAATTCCAACCATGTTATACTCTTGATACATTTTCTGAACCATTCTTAAGGACATTCTTCATCTCATATCCTCTTTTGTACTCTAAATAAAATTTCCTTCCATAGCACCGAGAAGTTCTTCCAATCACAGGCGTGAACCTCCGAGCTCTGGTCATAGAGGCGACCATCCTCCCAGGCAGGTAGCGAGACCAACATCAGACGCCAAAGTAGCAAGAATCACAGGAGAACTTCAGGTAAATAGGATTTCATACAAATGTGTAGCTATAGGTTCGTTCGCATGCGCGTAATATAAACTTTCGCGTTAATGTTGATGTATCGTCCGATCACGTGATGCCTAGGCTATAGTGCTGTAGTTGTCGGTCACGGAACGATACATACATTCACGTTTGCACGTGAAAAGAACAGTACGTATCGTATAGTTTACTGAATAGTGTATAGCTCTTGTATTGCACTTTCAGACTGACATGTTCAATGTAATATATAGAGAAGCGGTTATTGGACTAAAACATGGAAACTCCAATCACCTGACGTACGAATAACAAGGGCATCTTATGCCTCTATTAAGTCAGAACAATGCCACTCAAGTTTATTATAACATATATGTACTGCCCAGTTGCTAACTCGTAAAAGAATTCGCGTGCCAAATCCTTCCGCTCCATTCTCACCCTTCTTCAACGATATAACCCCATAATATATATCAATACCGTAATTTGTTGCATAGATAATAGCTTTGACAAATGCTTAGCTTCTCGACGGGCTACTCTTCTCACAAAAGGGAGACTCTCGCCCTAAATAGTTCGTAACTTTTCGCTGCTGCATTCTACCCTTTCAAGGATGTCAATGACTCTTTCTTTTGCCTCTGTTAGGTTCGTTTAGC
Organism: Apostichopus leukothele; assembly: GCA_010014835.2. Lineage (NCBI taxonomy): Eukaryota > Metazoa > Echinodermata > Holothuroidea > Aspidochirotida > Stichopodidae > Apostichopus > Apostichopus leukothele. The sequence continues at coordinate 776,933 of JAAAKB020000013.1, read as the reverse complement.
TTATGACGCTGGCAGGGGTGAGCTGAGGGTAGATGTTCTTCGAGGGCGTGGCCTGGTGGGTAAGACAAATGATGGATTAGCTGATCCATTCGTAGTGGTCAGACTGCTTCCAATGAAAAGGTATGTTCTTCTTCTTCTTCCGCTGCCACCGTTTTATTCTACAAAAGTATATGTGACCTTATGCTAATTTTAAAGTCCAAGTCTGTTCTGTAACTCATTCGTTAACAAGCCTGTAACATGTCCTTATAATTTAACGTTTCATTACAATCATTATTATTATCACATATGTGGCGAAATGATTGCGCTAATATCATATTACTATAGCAACATTCTTTCAAATATGACCAGCATAGATTTAGAGTTTCTCTCTCTTACCGTTATATTTCTAGGGCTAACAGGTCTAAATTGACAGTGTTATTATAAAAAGTAACCAGCTATGTGTCAATGGTGCGTTTCGGGACCATTTCTGCCCTACCATCTTTAACTCCATAGATCGATCACTTATAGCAGAATATAAATAAGCTATCGTTGCTCTGAAAGAAAAACAAAATCGATCCAAACCATAAGCTAACAGAACAGATTTCTATGATTTATTGTGCAGTTCTAGTGACGAAAAACGAACTGCCTGTGTTCCAAGGACTCTTACTCCAGAGTGGAATCAAACGTTGCTATTCCGTGACCTTCGAGCTAGCGAACTTTTGACCAATCACAGCCTTGAATTAACGATATGGAGCTCTTCTCGGAACTCGGAAAATTTTATGGGAAAGGTAGTCTTAAATTGTATATTTCATAATACATTAATAGGTTAATTAAAATATGTCTTATAAAAAGCCTTCTCAAATTAAAGCATCACAAAAAATATATCTGAAACAAACTCAACATGTTATGCGTTGAAGAAAGTTGGCTTGAAGGTACCATTATTGCATAAAATTTTTAGTTTTGATGACGTCATTGCGTGGCAACTATTCAGCTCAAATTCCAAATCTTTTTTGCCCCTTTCACATAGATCCATGTTGTATTCATGTCATAAGAACAAATATGTCTTGGTTTGAATTAAGTAAGGAAAACAACATCCAACTGAAGACGATGTTTCTTTCTAATCACCATTGCTGCTATGAATCTCGCAACGATATTGAACAGTAATTCCATATTGGTTTATATTGCAACGTATGTCACAATTTAAACGATGTACTATTTATCTTAATTTATCTCTTCTTTTGTTTTCCCTCTTCTTCAGGTTATCTTCAATTTATCAGATACTAAACAATTGGACAATCGTGTTCATTGGTACAGACTGATGAATGGTTCAACGGCACACGCTAAATCTCATAAAAATATAGGCTTTGTGTAAAAACCTGTGTAAAAAAAAGGTAAATGCATCACTTGTAAGAAATGACGAAGAATACGCCAGGTTTATTTTAGGAGGATTTATAAGATTGTTTACCCTGTCCAAATCCAACCCTCCCTCCACCCACCCACCACAAACACATCCATGTCTTTACCCACATCGAAGTAAATGCTTGTTGTAACAGTTGGAAGTTTTACCAGAGTCACGACTGGTATTTGGTTACCAAAATAGTCAAAAACATTCGATGATGGTATGTAGCCATGGGTCGGTTAACGCTCTCAGACGAGGTACCATTCCCCGCAGATATTCCCTGCCCTACGGCCCCTCTCTCCACCCCATCCCCTCCTCAATATGCATATGATTTCCACCAGGAAGTGTTCCAAAAGAGTTATATATTAGCAAAGACTGACTTTGACGATACGATACATCACCCTAGCTCCCTATGAGGCGCTTTTCTTCTAAAAACCACAGCCAATTAACCTTTCCAATTCCCAAATGAGCCAACATTTCATTCAGATCAATAAGGATACTCATATCCTAAATTTTAATTATTAATATCTTGATTATTGCCAAATCACGATGAAGTTTATCATAATCACACTGCGGAAATGAAAAAATGAAAAAAAAAATAAAGCATTTAAAATTCACAAGTAAATCAAAATGGAGAAAATGTAGGTCGTGTTCACTGATGACGTCAGTGGAATTAATATGTGGTTTGTTCTTCCCTTTGTAGTCGCGTACTTTGGACTTCTATCTTTTATCATAAAAAGTTTAGTTTTAAAGTTTTTGTCGATTTAGACCATTAGGCCCCTCAAATTCATTCGACAGGATAAGCAAAAGAAGGGAATAGGTGTTTCGCGGAAGTAGTATAAACATTGAAAATTATACAATATATAGAACCTATAGTCGAATGAAATGGAGTTTAACTCTTTTCTTATAAGACTTCAGTTATCGAATAACAATTTTGTCGCTTCAAAACGACCTTAATTCATTTTTGTACGTCGTGTGTCTGTGTGTGTCAGTGTGTGACTAGATGGTTCTTCGACCGCACGTTCGTGATCTTTCAAAGTATTTATTTCATAGTTAATCAGTTTTTTAGCAAGTCACCCTTTAATCTAGTTCATCAAATAAAGGCAACTGTGGTCGAGTGACAAGGTAATTTGTCAGCTTACTAGTTTGCACAAGTCAAGTCAAGTCAAGTCAAGTCAAGTCAGAAACATTTTCAAGTCAAGCCAAGACAAGTCATTTTAAGGTTCACTGGAGTCAAGTTAAATCATTTTGGGTTGCTGACTCGAATCGACCCAAGTGATCTGGGTTTGCCGACTCTAGTCAAGTCATTCGACTTTTTACAACACTTTAATAAGCTTAACTATATCAACAAGAACGAATGAGTTTAAGTTGTTCCGTCATTCTTTGGTAAACAATAATGTATAAATATAAATAAATGTTTATTGCTAATGGTGTCTATTCAATACAGTATTACATGCAACATTGCCTGTACAAATTCGATACTATGCACATGTTCATTTGAAGTTGTACAGCTTCCACGTACACCATGGAATCTATGTTGTAATTCTGTATGATGAAATGCTATAGACAGTCATGACGTCATGTGTAATACGGCAAAAATCGTAAAGGACTTTGGAAGCGATTACCCTGCTCTAAATGGATGTAGGGAGGGGAGGGGGGGGGGCATGTAATTGCCTTTGAGGCTATATGTGCTTAATAATGACATTAATATTCTTTCATTTTATCAAGTGCCGTCGAAATAGTAAGAAAAACATTCCATTAGTCGGTATAGTTTCCTTGAAAAGGTACAATAAGCAACCCAAACCCATCCCCACCCTATTGCCTAACCCCGCCATATGGCCTCACCTCAGTTATAACTATTCAACAAATTTCATTTCAATCTTTAAAGTGATAATTGATGATATGGATACGACTAACGCACTTGAAACTTAATAAAGTCATTATTAATATACATTTTCATGGTATTTATCCTTATTCAAAATGATGCAATATACGGGCATTTTATTGCAAGAAATGCCCAATTTTTTTTTCAAACATCACATTTTGATCTATGTCAAGTTTGTATTACAAAAATGAAGTTTTTAGTCCTGACTTTTTACTATACAATAAGAATGACGCTGGTTTGCTGTCCATGACGTGTAGCCTACTATATACAGTTGGTTGAAAGTGTGTGATTTACATATCCAATGTAGATAATTACGCTATTAAGGTGCTCATCTATACGTACTTATCTCATTTGTATGTTGTACTTTATGCCGAATGTTCTTGCAACTAAGCTAAGTGAACACGCTATATCACATTTAAATGTAGTATCTGTTCCCTTTCGAGGGGAATGGTGATGCACACCCGACGATGATCACACAGTCACAGTCCCGATGTAAGGGGACTGGGGCTGAGAGCGGATCAGTCGTTTGGTAGTTTGGTTTTCGTGCCCAGGTTCTTTCCTGGGTGACTTTTTCTTAAAAAGTATCACATTTAAATATACTTGTATTCAATATTACAATTTCTAGCGGGGAAGAGAAAAAACAGATACGCGATCGTTGATATTATGTTAGTGAACACACATATCATATTTATTGTGTAAGTGAACACACATATCATATTTATTGTGTAAGTGAACACACATATCATATTTACTTCACGAATACGCCACCGCTGCTCCGTGCTTATCTATCGATTCTATTGTATGTTCTGTGAATTGTGTAATATTAGTTTACGAACAGTACTCTATTATACGGCTCATGGAATATCGCTAATCATGAAATAGATATTTATCTTAAATCGAAAAAAGGAGTTTGTTTAACATCAGAAGCCCAGGATTTCAGGTATCAAGGAGGAGGAAGGAGGAGGAAGGAGGAGGAAGGAGGAGGAAGGAGGAGGAGGAAGGAGTGGGTGGGGAGCCCTACGCCACTTCCACCCCTTCCTTGACAACTCCCTTGGCTATCGCAATGTTCACAAAAGGATAGATTGCGTAATCTGCAGGAGACTACAACCCAATGGTCGCGGTGCTACATTCAGACGTATAAAGGTCGAAATAGTAAAAGAAATTCTTACGACGATTCTCGATTTTGGTATCACTTGATTTCACTTCCGAATTCTGCGCGTGCTAATTAGGCACGGAAAGAAATTTAAATCACAGCGGTAACTCCGTTGTATTGATGCTAGTTTTTTTTCTTGTCTATAAACTAGAGTTCAGGCGAACTCGATGATGATCCCCAAAATAGAACAATATGTCAGCTATGTTGTTCAATCTACATGTAATGATACAAAATTATCATTGCAATTCTAATTTGGTGTAAATTATTTATCAATATGATGCAAGCTTTTCTACCTTTTTAACACGACTATAACCTTATGCACCATAACTGAAGAAACAAATATTTTCCGTGAACTAAAAATTCATCAAGTTAGTAACGACAATTTTAACAAAAAGTAACAAAGTAACATTTTTACTGTTTGAATTATGTTTTTTTTCCTTTTTTGGTCACTGACAACTGTTTAAATGAACAATATGCGTATATATATACTGTGATACCATATTTATTTTTCCAATTAGAATATTAATAGTATGAAAAAGTCTCGTATTAAAGTCAAATAATAATGTTGTATGTTCGTTACGTTGTCTAAGCAATGTCTATATTTTTTCCATGTCATCATTTTTTGTTTCGACTACAACTGTGCAATATACACCTATCGATTACATGTATTCGTTTCCAAATTTGTTTCCTTTATCTGGAGTTTTCTCGTCCTTTTTTAATCACGCCATACAACCTCGATCTGTAACGCTCCTTGATTTAATGTTGAAATTAGTATAGACTTTACGTGCGGAACAGTAGCATGTAAGAAATTATGGAGAGTGCCACAGTCATGAAAATAATCACTTTCCCGCCAAATTTACGACGACAGACATTATAGTTGATGACTCATACTAAACACGACAAAAACATCATTTCGTCGATAAAATAAAACAGTTGCTCCTATATTTGAGAATGATTTCCCAATTCGGATATCAGCGAGGGAAGTGAGGCAAACAAACTATATTAGGCGTTAAGAAAAGGAAATCTGGAAGGTTCCATTTTTTAACAGGGGAGTTTCCAAAAATATGACCAAGAATTACAGTATTCTTGGAGACAGTTCATGTAATGTGCATATATAGCTGATATGTAGTTTGCGTCTACGGGAGGTAGTACCGTGGAAAGAGTTGGGTGGTTCAAAATTCGGGGCTTACCCTCAGCAGCCCTCCCCACCACCCCTTCCGTACTACCAATGTACTCAATATTAAAGGAGGTGATCTCACGTATGAACAATACAATGCCGTAAGCTCACATATTAGTGAGTGAACATACTAGTATATGTTGATGACGTAACCCGTTCATAGCCCGATGGACGAAAAGACCTCTTTGCCAGTTAAACGAAAATACTATTCAAGAAAAAGAAAGTTTGGTAAAAGTGTCACTCGGGGCCGAGCTTTTAAACACCGGACACATAAAATTTAAATTTGGTATGTATTCAGTGGTCCGGGGGAAAGCTAACTTCTAACCCCCCCCCCCCCCCCCCACATTCTTTCTGTATCCAACTTTAGCCCCCAGGCGCGGCCAGGCATTTTTTTAC
>JAAAKB020000013.1:739351-756131 GCA_010014835.2 Apostichopus leukothele | reverse complement strand
GTACAGCTTTCTTATCTTCAAGCATATAAACAAAAAATTGACATTATAAGAACAATGAAAAAAGACAAAAGAAAACAAGAAAACAGCTTTACCCCTGATTTGTTGTCATCTAGCACCTTGTCAATATCTGAACTTGCTGGTCTGGAGTTACTGCTAGAGCTGAAGTTGGAACTTCCATGGCTGGACGCTGAAAGATAAAAACACCAAAATTATTCCTCGGTAAAGAACTCTCTGCTGGATATATATATTATCAACACAAGATTTCCCTGCAGAGTTTTGTTCCAAGTTTTAGGTACTATTTACGTTTACTATGCCCTTCATCCTTTGTTAGCAAACGCTTTGGCAGCGAAGAAAAAAAGGTTTAATATATTCAGAGAAAAATAGTGAAACACTTTTCCAAAAAGATCAAACTTAAAACAGCGTTTCCAGGTATCTCTCTCATGAGTGTTAGTTACCGCTTGCATGACAGACTATGGTACAGTTGTTAAAAACGAGTTATTTACATTTTAGGGTCAAAACAGTATGTACTCTGTTATCAACCATCGTTAAATCATCAGTTTTATCATATTTTTGATCACTGTACTAACTACTTTTATATCTTTGCTACAATCACAGAATGATATCGCGTTTGAGGAGCGGTTTCAATCTCGCAAAACTTGTCGTCTGCCGAGAGCTAGCTTCAAACAAAATTCGTCATTAGCTCTGAGAGGGTATTTAAATGGATGGATGTGATTTCACTTTGTTACTCCTTTCCTGTTTTTATTTATTGCCAAACTTGCTACAAGTTTCCTATTTTATCAAGAGTTGATGGAATTCATATATCAGATGTCGATAATTCCTCAGTGTTTCTTTCAAAACCGAAACGGAATAAAAAGTAAGAAAAGCCGCAGATATCAAACCTTTGCTGTATTATTATATAGCATGCATTTATAAAAACTAAATGAAACTCGATAGTCCATGTGATAGTTGAGTGATCGTTGTAAAACGTTGTAAAAGTTGATGTTGAGAATAAGTGATAGTTGAGAATAGTGATAGTTGAGTATAACCTAAAGATGATAGTCCAGTATAACCTAAATGTGATAGTTGAGTATAACCTAAATGTGATAGTCGAGTGAAACCTAAATGTGATAGTCGAGTATAAACTAAAGATGATAGTTGAGTATAACCTAAATGTGATAGTTGAGTATAACCTAAAGATGATAGTTGAGTATAACCTAAAGATGATAGTTGAGTATAACCTAAAGATGATAGTTGAGTATAACCTAAAAATGATAGTCGAGTATCAACTTAAGTTGATAGTTGAGTATAACCTGAATGTGATAATTGTTTACTACCTAAAGATGATAGTTGAGTATAACCTGAATGTGATAATTGAGTACTACCTTAAGGTGATAGTCGAGTATAACCTAAAGATGATAGTCGAGTATAACTGAAATGTGAAAGTTGAGTATAACTTTCATTTTTTTTACAAAAAAAGTTTTTTTTCAAAAGAAAAACAAGGATTAGTTTTCCTCCCCCAACCATCCCCAACCCCCCCCCCCCCCCATTGCTGTATATGCATGATGCTATTGTAGAATATCAACATCTTCCCATAATGACTAGATGATTGCCACAAAGCTGGATGGGTATTAAACTATTTTACTATACTCATCATCTTCATAGTCTGAAGTAATGAAGACGAAACAGAAAAAAAATGGCGTTGAAGGAAGGGACAGGATGAAAACTGTTTAATTGAGACCGTTGACGTGTCATTGAAAACAAAAAGGGACATGATCAAAACATGATAACAAAACAAGAATAGCCTTTCAATTAATGCCACAAATTAATGCCAACAATTTATGCCTACAAATGATGCCACCAGCAGAAATCAATTTTTTATAACCACTGCTGTGTAAACCACTATAAAGCTATCTTTTTTTCTTTTACTTTTTCCTTTCGGTTTCCCTTTTAGTTGGCCAAATTCCAGGTCTTGACACCAAAAAAAAACAACAGAAAATGGAACGTTGTAGTATGCAAGCGTTTTAAATATTAAACATTCTGCGTTTGTTTTCTTCCCCATTGGTTGTGCTATGACTGCATTTTTAATATTTTCTGTGATGTGCATGTTAATTACATTCTGATTCATGCTCTTTGCTGATTGGTTGACTTTAACCATTCTTACGGTAATCTGTTATTCTATTGGTGATTTTAAATGTGGCCATCTAGCATCATGGTGATTGAAGTTTTATAATCTTTTTAATATTTTCTGTGATGTGCATGTTAATTACATTCTGGTTCATGCTCTTTGCTGATTGGTTTACTTTAACCACTCTCACGGTAATCTGTTATTCTATTGGTGTTTTTAAATGTGGCCATCTAGCATCATGGTGATTTGAAGTTTTATCATCTTTTTTTCTTTCTTTGAATATTGCTATCATGTGTGCAACTAGATTTGAAGAATGTTCAGCAAAGAATCATCAATTTAAGTGGCATTTATGAGATGAATCTATCAACGTGACAATCTGGCTTCTACAACGCATCGACCAGTTGTGCTTATCAGCCGACACAAATATCATAAAATATCTTGCAGATATGAAATAGCGCACAGTAGTAGGTGGTTTAGTTTGGTACACAAGTGTCGCGATGGATTTGCAAAATCTGAAGAATCTATCCATTCCTGTTCAAATTATATAGCAAACTGAGATACTAAAGTCTAGCCTAACTAGCATACCAGGGTCTGGACAACCATTCATATTGCCAAAGAAAAGGAAATGATAACCGTTACAAAAAAAAAAAAACGAGCAGGATACCAGCTATGCATAAAAAAACACCAGTTAATTATGGGTGAAAAGAACAATTCATGGCACTTTAATATCAAAAAACATATTCCATTGTTTACTACTTCAGTGAATCTAAACTACTTCTAATCTGCTTGAAATCCCTTGATTTACCTCGGCAACAATTTTATTTTGATTAGTATGTAGTATTAAATTGTTGATAATCTGCCATTTCTAAACGAGCAACATTTCGTCATTCCTAATTAAAACATACACGTTTCTCGTTCGGTATGTACCTACGGCTAATAGAGTTTTTACTTTGTTGAAACCAAACGAGACAAATGCTAAGATTAATCCTACTATGGCAACAGGTGACCTCCAAGTCATCAGAGGTCAGAGGTCAGGGATGCAAAATGTCTCCTAGGTAAGAAAATCAAAAGCATTCAACTTTGAAGAATAGCATAAAAATGAAAGGATGATATCAGGAAGATATTAAAGATGACTTTGAAAACTCAGATGACTTGTACTAAATTTTGCAATAATTTTATATAATACCTTTTATAATGTCTATAATTGTTTATATATATATAAAAGATTGATCACAAATTCATTTAGAGTGTGAATGGAAGAAATAGTTTCATTCGTTAGAAGTCGTGTAAAACTTGAAACATTTGTTCAGTTTATTATAAAACTAGGGCAGGTAAATTAATTTCACTGAATTTGAGATATTAGTTTGTAGATGAATACACAGGGAAAAAAGTTCTGTGGTTTATAAGACTGAAGAATGGAAGAAACATTTGATTACAGGTAAAGGCCATGAGAAAAGGGCGGTTAGTCACAGTGGGGGCAAAATCATTTTTTCAACATATTGGTTTGGAAAGGATTTGATATCTGACACCATAAGAATCGATGCTCTACAAAGTAATACGGATGCTTTGAACGATCACAAGTTGTTTCTTCTTAACTTTTGTCAGGTGAAAGCTTGCAAACAAGCATGTACTGATGGAAATTATTCAAGATTTCAGTAACAAAGCAACTTATTTGCAACAAACTATGCAATATGGAAAGAGAGGAAAAACATCAGTTATGATTATTTGATTGATAATTTGGGATGTTCCAAGTATATACTGCCTTACAATGTTAGCTGAGTGTTCAAACAGTAATAAAATGCTGGCTAATCAAAGTCTGCGCTTCCCTTCTAACTTTACTCGACTTCAGAATAACACTTGCACATTCAAAGGGGTATATATGGCCCTACATGAATGTTCTTACAACATCCGCATAGTGACTAACACATTGTACCTATGGAGGATTGAAGCCTATCCAACAGTCTGGTCACAACTGCAGTTTGTTGACTGAAATTTATTTTATGGACAGTAACAAAAATATCCCAGAAATTGACTTCTTCCAACACTTGCATACACCAGCATACTTATAAATCTACTCTAGTTTACAACTTTGACAGCTGCCGTGTAGCTTTCCCGAGCAACTTTTTCTTTTCTGGGTTAGTGAAGGTAAATATTGCCATGAGCTGTAGATATGAACAAAATGCACGGTTACCAAAAAAAATAAAGAAATAAATAAATGAGAAGGGAAAGAAATGCTAGATTTAGCCTAACAGTAGATCTACAGCATGGTCACTTACCGGAGGTCAGTGGGTTTCTCGGTTAGCTCTGGAGGTTGTGACAAAGTTAGGACAAGCAATGATGAGCTAAAGTTAATGACGAAACTTAAGCGGAACAAATTGTTAGTTTACAGAAATTTATACAGGTTTAGATACCTGCAAGTAACTTCTATTTGTCTTTTGGCAACTATATCTACAAGCATCATTTGAAAAGGTTTTATGTGATTTAGTGTAGTGGGTTTTAAATTGTTAAATATTCTACACAAGTTTTTTAACTTATTTTGAAAGGCAATGACAAGCTTGAGATGTTTCTAGGCAGTTTTTTTTTTAATATGGAATTTTTGCATATGTGGTTGGTTATATTCTTGTAAAGACAAGTTTAGCCAAAAAAAAAAAAAATCTTTTTAACATGATGGCATTATTGCAGATATGATGTGCTTTTTATATTAGATTTCACACAGAATTGCGAGGAAGCAGGCAAATGTTCAAAATGAAATGAAATGAAAAAAAAAAAAATTATGGGCAAACTAGACACCATTGGAATTATTTTCTGGCACTCTTGATTTGATAAATCTGTACAGAAATTTTGTCTCATCGGGAAAGGAAATTTCGCTGCGTTCCAGTTTACGAACACCCGAATCGAGATCTGCGTATGTGCTGAGGGATATGTCACAAACTGGCCAAAACTAGCACCGAGATGAATGGCAATGAATATGAAGAGCAACGATGTTTTAAACAAATCAGAAAGCCCAGAGCTTTACGCAAAACTGTTTATGGGACCATTTCAAAGTTTCAGTTTGATGCTTGAGAAAAGCTGAGAAAAGCTTTTCAATAAAGTAAGCGGAAGATTATTTGAATCTGAGCAAGGATTGGGTCGACACTGGTTCTGTTAAGTAGGGATTCATGTTTTACAAGACATCTAGCAGTGATGATGATCTCTATAAAACATGGCTACATGGAAGCATTTAATGTTTCAATTTCAAAGTTAATATCACAAATGCAAAAAGCTTGGAATGATAGGTGAAGCATGGGGGGATTATGATGGATTATGAAGGAATAACAAAGTGAGTCACAAGACAATGATTCGCTGACAATGAGGGACAATGATTCGCTGACAAATAGGGACAAAAGGAAGCAAATGAAATTGGGTGCTTCAGGGTATTTGGAGTATCATGTAACTACATGCATAAGACTACACACACAAACCTACATGTAACTACATACATGAAACTAAACACATAAAACTACACGTATTTACATACATAAAAGCTTGGCGACTTAATCATATCATGATACTAACATACTACAGGTTAGAAGGGAAAAGGCAGCAGGAGGGAAAAGCATACATGCATAACATCCTACCATACAAATCTACCTGACATGGTTCCCTTCTTAATGAAAACAAAAAAGCTAGGTTTTCATCACCATGGGAACATAATGGTGGACTATGTTCAATGCAATTACTTTTTTAAGTACCGACATAAATGATGTCCATTTCAATATATAAACCTTGGTCCCATCACAAACTATATCAGATTATTAACGATGTCAAAACACTTTCCTGACAAACCATGCACTTACAAAATGACTTATTGGTGGTGCTATAACCTTACAATCACCCCCACCCCACACACCACCCTTACCCCCACTGTAAAATGGACTAATCCCAAATACACCCAAAATTTGGGGCTGCTAAGGAGGACATACTTGAACTTGATGAGGTAGGCCTTTTGGGGAGAGGGGGTGGTTGTTGCTGATCACTTTGACTTGAGATTTCTGTGTAGCTACCAATCCCGCTGTCTCGATGAGTGACTGGGTGTGTCAGAACAGTGGGTGCCTGAGGTGTAGGTTCTGAAAATGGGCACAAAAAAAAAAATGAAAAAATGAAAGAAAAAAATGGAAAGCAAAAACACAAAATGAAATAAAAGAATGAATGACTTTTGGTGGAACCCATGGTTTTTCAATCAGTTCCACAGATTGTGTGCAGAGCGGACAAAGGTCCAATCGTAAAAATATGTGCGGAGGATAGAATCTATAAAGTGCACAGAATGAGGGAAAAATCATTACTTATAGTTACAAGAAATAGCAGTTTGATGTTAGTATTTCTGAAAGGAACATTGGTGTTTTATCTCTCTTTGGCCTGAAATTTATATTTAAGTAATAACATTCACTAAGGGGGGGGGGGAGGGGAGGGTGACTTCAGCTAATAGTACTAGAAGAGTCCATAACAACAGTAAAGTTAGAGTCCCTTTGACAGATAAGTTAGAGTCCAAACGACAGTAAATTTATAGTCCCTTTGACATTAAAGTTAGAGTACCTTTGAAAGTAAAGTTCAAGTGCATACAACAGTAAAAGTTAGAGTCCCTTTGACATTAAAGTTAGAGTCCCTTTGACATTATAGTTAGAGTCCCTTTGACAGTAAAGAGAGAGTTCATTTGACAGAAAGGTTAGCGTCCATACGACAGTAAAGTTAGAGTCCATACGACAGTAAAGTTAGAGTCCATAGTACAGTAAAGTTAGAGACCATAACAACAGTAAAGTTAGAGTCCCTTAGACATTAAAGTTAGAGCCCCTTTGACATTATAGTTAGAATCCCTTTGACATTAAAGTTAAGAGTCCCTTTGAAAGTAAAGTTAGGTTCCATACAACAGTAAAGTTAGAGTCCATAACAACAGTAAAGTAAGAGTCCCTTTGACATTAATGTTAGAGTCCCTTTGACATTATAGTTAGAGTCCCTTTGACAGTAAAGTTTGAGTCCATACGACAGTAAAGTTAGAGTCCCTTTGACAGTAAAGTTAGAGTCCCTTTGACCCTTAAGTTAGAGTCCCTTTGATCACTGGATGCTATTACTAAGTTTTGCTACACAATGAGTTTTCTCTTCATCCTAGATGGAATTCTTCATTTGAAACAAACATAACAGCTGTAAAGAACAAGAATGTGTTCATACATGCCTGTCAAATAGCCTAACATGTATAAACACATCTGTCACATAGCTCATATATGAACACATGTCTGTCAAATAGCCTAATATGTATAAACACATGTCTGTCAAATAGCTAATATATGAACACATGTCTGTCAAATAGCCTAACATGTATAAACACATGTCTGTCAAATAGCTAATATATGAACACGTCTGTCAAATAGCTAATATATACGAACACATGTCTGTCAAATAGCTAATTTATATGAACAATGTCTGTCAAAAAGCTAATATATATGTACACAGGTTTGCCAAATAGCTAATATATATGAACACATGTCTGTCATATAGCTAATATATATGAAAACATGTCTGTCAAATAGCTAATATATTTGAACACATGTCTGTTTTACCTAATAAGGACCAACTCTTATGACTTGACAAATCTGTCAGACAAACTATTTTAATGTCCGCTATACCCATTCAGGTCAGGGACTTACAAGAGACAAAAAAATATCGAGTCGAGTTTGAACGAATAATCATTTCGGCCCGGAAATTGGGACCAGCATTTGATTTCTTTCTCATTTTGTGTGCAGTTATAAACCAGAATCTAGAACATGGCTTACCAGGTTCCTCCGCGATGGAGCTATCCTTGGAGACGGTCGAGTACCTGTTTGGGGTGCTCAATGGCTGTTGAAAGAGAGTCAAGGATAAAAGTGTCATGACGTCATTACTGCAACCAAATTCTTTTATACATATTTTTAAAAAATATAAAGAAAAGAGAGGAGAATCCTAACAAGAAACAAAAAGAAACTACCAATGTTCTTGCCATTTTAAATCACTAGGAGTAAAATCTAGTGAAATTTTTATATGGATGAAAAGCTTAAAAAAAAGTTTGACACCTGAGGTATGTTTAACGCTTTCGAGATTTGCATACGTTGAATAAAACTTCCCACGTGGTACACACCATTTTATAGCGATTGCTTTGAAGCGGTATATTAAAATCAAACGTAAAAAAAAAAGGCTGAGATGAAAGAAATGTTTACAACAGAGATCAAGCAAAAAGAAGCTTGTCCATCCAAAATAAAATAACATACCGGGGAAACAGCCGATTTCACTTTCAAAGGTTACATTGTAACCGGAAACAAACATTCTTCTTTGTGCTAGTCCATGTACGAAATCAAGACTTACTGCAAAAAGACTTTTGTCCAATACAAAATTTTGCTTCTCAGAAACAGAACAAACAGTTCTACTAAAAGCTATCAATTGTATCAGTGTATTTCTTTGCTTTCTTTCCACTGACACATACTTTTTCACAATTTTTGAATCCAAGGCAAAACGTTGTCTGTATAAAATATTCTCAGAATCATAAAAAAAAAATTTTTTTAATGAAATATAAAGAAGAAGCGGAAAGGATTATTCTTCTTGTTCCACAAAATGAACTGAAAAGCAAGCAAAACCACGATTTCAGGGGAAAAGAATAATTAATGAATGATGCTGAACATGTTTCTCAAGAACTCCTAAAAGAATGAAAACATTCCAAGGATGGACAAAGAAATCAACAGGTCTCTGTTAACTCAAGTTTCTCAATAGTTTTACCAAAACTATATTCTCTGTTAGCAAACGTTTCTCCATAGCTTTATCAATAACTCTATCCACTATTAATCACAGTGACAGTGTCAATCTTGGGTAGGTAGGTTGGTTCATGCATTAAGCAGACTTGTGGTTAAACAAATTAACATCCACAGGGCCAAAAGAGGCCACTCAGTCAAACAAGGGACAATTCAAAAGACCAAAAAAAAAAAAAAATTGGTTAATGTTAGAAATAGGGAACCATGTTTATAACCATGACAACAATTGTTACAAGGAAATGCTTTGACAAATAAAGCTTGTTAACTCCTATCGTCATGAGAGTCACAGAATAATGTTCATAGGAGTTCACACACCTACCATATAGAGAAATCTATATAACCTGCAAAATCACTACAATCAACTACACAAGGCAACCCACAAGGTATTAAACAGGGGCAGATGCAGGACTTAGAAAAGCAAGGGGTTGTGGCCCTAGGATCCTTGAAGCACCTACTACTATGTAAGACCAGAATTGGAGGAGCTTCCTACCCCAAACATTAAATGAAATTGAAATTTTAGACAGGATATACTGCATTCGAAAGCATATTTATATATATAATAATTATTTGCTATAAATTAGGTCCACAGGCAAGCCAGCTTTAGTAACTACTTTTAATCTTTTGTGTGAGGTTGAAAGATGGGGGATTCACCCCCTACAACCCCTGGATCTGGGCCAGATTAATGAAGTGATCTTTTTCAAAAGGGGTTTCCCTTAAGATCATGTAATAAAATTCACGTATCCCAAACATTTGCAAAAAAACTTGAACAGTGAGAGAGAAATTTGTACCATTTCAAATATTCTGCTTTTTGAAATTTGAAATTTTTAATCATAAGAAATGACCGTGACCTCTCCCCCTCCCCTCCCTGCCCCCTCTTTTGCCATAGCCACCGACTGTTACTAGTAGTGGGATGAGGATTTCCCTGGTGTCTTTTGATAACAAAAAAATTCACTTCAGACAAACTAATTTGAGCGAAACTAGAATCCTGAAAGTTACATGGAGTGTAATGACAAAGGACACCCAAATAGGCAAGCAACAAAACACCCGTACCAATTTTTTTTGGGGGGGAAAAAAATTATGACCAATGAAAATGTGATAAAGGAATGGCATTTTCATCATAATACTTCTTTCCTTGATAAAAGTGCTCGATACTGAAGCAGAGCAAGTATACACGTACTAGTACACTTCGTAACTAAAGCTGCTAGTATCCCGCACCTAGGTGTATTACGGCGATCGTCAGACGACCGAGCCACGACGTTGTAATACAACGTACTACCCGTACGTGCGTAAAACTCTTTGAGTAGCAGCTTTAGTTACGCCGTTTACTAGTATGTATGTATATAGATATAAATATATATGTTTATATATTTAACATGCTGTTTCCAATTTTCTCTGGATCATGCCAAAGCTTTTATACCTCGCTAAGAAAGTCCAAATCGTATCCTGACTTGGCAGCCATTGTGGCTCTTAGTCTCCGGGGTGGGATTCCAGTGCTGGCCTTTGGATCACAAATGAGTGAGGGGGGGTTAACGTGACAAAAAAACTTAATGGTGAGTGATATAGATTCTATGCTGAAAGCTACTGTAGCAGAATTCTATAAGGAAGGGAACTTTTTTGAAGAGGGCACTACTACACTAAACACAATGAAAAACTGTGCAAATACACTAGCAGTTATTACAAATGTATAATTTTTTCCCCCGTGTCAAAAATGCACCTGGCAACAAATCAATGGTGCTTTATGCATCATCACAGCGGGGCAAATTTTTTTATACGGTCGGCCGAAAATCAGGTCGTCCAATGGAGGACTATTTGTTTCCATCAAATTCAGATTGCTTTTTAAGTAACCCCCCCCCCCCCCTCCAAATAGGTAAGATGATAAATCGCTATCTCAAACCCCCCCATCCCCCAATAAATAAAACCCACTGTTGGGGAGAAGATGTAATGTTTTCTCTTTAGCTGCATTGAAATATTTTTCCATACTGATCTTCCAGGCTGTCAATTTACCAATTAGTTGAACAAATAATCCAATCAATGAATTGTTCTTTCTCTTTGTGCTTTGTTTTTGGCATTTTGACTCTAAAATATTTTTTCCTACAATAATGCAGACATCAAAAGGCTGGTACTTTGACAATACAAACATTTATCATTTTCACTGGAGAGTGTCCCAAGGTTTACAGATGGTATCATATCTAAATCATTTTTCATGGTTGAGATAATTTTTACACATTCCAACCATTGTACCTAGTTATTCAAACTATGTCAATTTTACCGTAAAAAGATTTTTGCTATCAGGGATAAATCATAAATCACTGATAAACTTGACAATACTTTTAAGTTTTTCTTAAGTTTTAAGTTAACATTAATTCCATCATCCAACTTGTTGCTTTGCCACCACCCCTTCTTTCCTTCTCTTCTACAACTCATGTCACCCCCTCCCTCCTCCCCTTCCCTGACCCTTCCCTCCCCTCAGCAATTAATTATGCAACTATCTGCAGTACATACTGTTAACGTTTCAAAACTGATTAAACTGAATCATGGTTTGTTTAACTCCGGGTGTATACATTTAAATGTGAACGTATTTCTGTACGAATATATTTTGCACATTAAAACTTTGTAATTGTATGTTAAGCCCGGCACAATCTAGCTTGGTGACACTAACATTCCGTTTTTACTCGTGTGCAAGTGCAGTAAACAGTCCCCTACGTGCCTATACTTGGGAATAAATTGAAATGTAGACCAAAATACCGATTTTGTGCTAACTACAAAGCGACTTCGTCTTTGCTACAAAACGTCTATGCGGGCGAGATAAAGATAAAGAACGGACAGAAACCTAGAGAGGAGGATCATGAGGTGGAGGAAGCTGTTAAAGAGAGTTAGCGAGAGAAATTTGTTAGAATGCACCAATTACCGAATTTTGATCCAGAGGGACAAAGAATTGACTTTGGGTCCTGAAATATAAGAGAGAGAAAGGTTTAAGAGACATAATAAAAACTAATTGTAAAAGCATCAATACAAAAAAAAACATTCTTGAAATGGTACAAAAAATACTGTGAGACATGTCGCCGATTGCTTTTCAATAAAATTCCAGACTTTGTTTTTTTCTATGAAGCCTACACGCTAATGATGACCAAATGTTAGGCTACTGATTGTGCCTCTTTGTGCCATTAACTCCAAGCATGACATACAAAAGCTGTACCTTTTCACCAGTTTGATATTAAATATGCTGTTTATTACTTGATCTCACACTTCTTAAAAAACATTCCTTGCATCATATAAAGAAGAAGTTTTCAAATGGAGATAATTTCCTCATTTTTTCCAGATGAGGCCTTTCAAGACCTAGAAAAGATGGAGTTTTTCATTTTTCCTCCTCTCACCCCTCACCCCCTTCCCCCCCCCCCCATTACTGTGTTCCCAGACCCCGTTAGAAATTCATGGTGAGAGTATGTTTTCATTTTCACCATATTCAGGATTAACATGTTAACAAGCTTAAGAAATGACTGTGGAATTACCTGCAAGTGCAGAAGGTCAAGACGTTCACTAATAAATTATTTATCATTAACTTAAATGTAGATTAAGGGTAAGGGACTAGACAGGACACCCTTTACCTCCTCCACCCCCACCCCCACTTACCATACACACCCTCCCCTCAATTCTACCCCACACTCCCCACCTCTACATCTATTATACAGTTCTCAATCTAACAATGAGGTGAAACAGTGTACACAAAAAGAATGTTCTTATATTATTATTATTATAATTTTTATAATTTTTATAATTTTTATAATTTTTATAATTTTTATTATTTTTAATATTTTTATTATTATTATACCACATATATTAAGTGCTCAATACAAAACACAAGGGTATGCTGACGAGTATTTTACAAACAAAAGAAGTAGAAATAGACATCCATAATCTGGATTAAGTATTAAATAAATCTTGCAGGAGAAGATATGTCCTGACGGTTTGTTTAAAAGCTTTAAGCGAATCGGTAGTAAGGACAACTGTCGGAAGCTTGTTCCACAAATGAGCAGCAGCCCGGGAATAAAAGTTTTGCACCATATGATGTCCTTAATTATATAATATAGGACGTTATATAATAAAGTTTACCTGGATATCGTAAATGAAGGGCGCCCTCTAAAGTTCCCTGGAGATGGTCCGCCGCTGGTTCGGCTTACACGGTTAGACCTCGTAGACTGAAAACCCAAAAAAAGGAACATCGGGCTGGAGGGAGCACACGATAATGACACGATACCCTCATACAATGCCCAAGATGGGTTGCTAAGCGGCCATTTTGAATTGATACCCAACAACACGATGTTAATCAGTTAATTTCACTGCATTACCAATGGAATTTTGTAACCTTCTTTAGTCATGCAAAGACACTCCAAAGTTAAAAGCAGCAATATTAAAGAAAGAAATATTTCTGACATAAAAAAAACAAACCCCCCCTGGCTCAAGAGTGGAACAATTAACTAACATCCAGTGCAACCCAAATGGAAAAGAAAAAAAGAAAATTTCCAAATCAAGAGTGCCTCTGTCTTGAACGCCCATCGGAGAGGTAGACCCGAATAACAATACGCAAGGTGCAACAAAACGACAATGGTAACATTTTCAGTGTTTGAGGAAGCTACGCGCCGCCTATTGGCTATATCATTTTTAGAAACAGACAACAACAAAAATAAAAAAACATGATATTATATCGTAAAGTGCGGCTTGGTTACATTTAATTAGATTGATATTAAAGGTGAAAGCGATCTGTGAAAAAGTGTACAAACTTTCTGAAATAGAGTTTAAGTGCTGCCAGTCAACATTCAATATAACAGTGTGTGTCAGTTCGAGTGCAAAAGGTTAAAGGAATACCTTGCTGGGAGTGTCACAGCCCTGAGCAACTTCTCTAGACTGAGAAAATATACAAAGTTCCATAAAAGTTTTAAAAAAATAAAAAATAGCAATCTATCTGGACAATGTTTATACATAATCCACTACGTGCCTTCTGTAACGTGTAAATATTCATTGGTAATTTAGCTATAATTATAGAGCTATAGAGAGATATAGAGTTTCAGATAGGTGGAGAGAGAGGGAGAGAGAAAGAGAGAGGTATTCTGCTGAAAAACCTGTCCTTTTATGAAGTTGAAAAAGGTTATTAGTTGAGAGGAAAGTCATCCAAAATGTGTACAAACTTCTTGAGAGTGGGGAAAATGCTGCCAATAAGTATTTTGACTATTAAAGGATGCTGCAATTTCTTTTGAAGAAAAAAAATGGGGAATACCTTTTCGGAAGTAGGACTGCCCTGTTTGACCTTACTAGACTGAGAGATATTCAAAGGCAACGTTAAAATTAAAAGGTAAAAGTAAAAAAAAAAAAAAACTAAAGCATCGATCTGGAAATCAAATCAAATCAAATCCTTGAAATGTTACAAATCTGCTGCCTGATTTCTCGAAAGTGTTGATAATTATTCGTCATTATTAAGCTGAATTATCCAAAAAATATATTTGTGGAAATGAGAGAGACATCTTTCTGAAAAGTCTGTCCTCGTCAGGGTCAAACACACCACCATTTTTTTCATCATTTCCTATCTCTTCTCTCTTCCGTTCTGCATCTCAATATAACTAAGATTTTAGGCAAATCGTTGAAAAATTTTTCTCCCCAAAAAATCACTGACAGAAATACTTGTTTGAAATGAGAGACCGATGTCTTTCTGCTAAACATTCCTAAGTCATGTCATGTCATGTTAAACAGACTGAGCATTTGTCAAATAATTTTTTCCGGGATCTTCGAAGCCAACTCTGCGACACATTTGAAACTAATTCGTGCGCTTAGATTGCAAACGTTTTCTTTTCTAGAACAACTGACGTCCTCGAATGCTTCATTACGAGCGATCTTTATGGAATACACCCCTGGGTTTGCATAATATTAGGTAGATGAATAAAGTGAACTAAGTAAAGACTGTTTGAGTTTAGAGAAGACCAGAAGGGAATAACTCAGTCTTGCGTTTTGTACTATATGCTGTGTTTAACAACGATAAACCAACCGATGAACTCAGTAATATGTTAATGTTGTAATGCAGTATGGTTGAATATGCAGGTTGAACAGAGACGACACCCAATGCACCCCTAGTTATTCATTTTTATCTACGATTTTACTACATTTCATGTGAGACAGTTAGTTTGAAGAAAACTCGACCGATATGGGCTCAGTTAATGTGTTTTCGTGTGTTGCACTACCATTACTGTTGCATGTGTAGTTTTCACAAAGACTACCCTAACTGAACTCAGTAATGTTTTCATGTTATTGTTACTACATTATAGTTGCATATTTTTTTCGAAAAAGGAATCATGAACTCGGTGAACTTGTGCTTTTCATGTGATTGCAATATATGGCAAATTGGGCTTGAAGAAAGACTAGCCTGGACACAGTTAACTTAGTATTTGTGTTAATGCTATTTTATTTTGGGAAGACTACAGCTACTTTGAATAGGACTAGGAATATGAACTCGCTGGCTGTGCTGTTTTAGGTGCACTTATTCATGTGTTCTTAAATACTAAGCTATATGAAAAAAGAACTCCCTTATATTTGTGAATGTTTACTTCCATAATGGTCCCTCTAAGTTTGGAAGTTTTAAAACAAAGAAAGCATTAATTGAACTAGTATGGTTACAGCTAGATTTTGGATGGATTTATTTATTATTAGAAACCCAAGTTAAATGATACGAAGAACTGACACAAATGTTACTAATTTTTTTTTGACATGTTCATTGAGGTCATTGTAGAATACGGCGCAGTATAAAAGAATGCATTTGATATGACACTAGATGTAATGCTGACTTTCATTATACAACAGACCCAAGTTGTAGCCTTTCTATAAACACTAATGCAATGTCTGGTACCATAAAAGAACAAAAAAAAGCAGCTACCTCTATGGACACCTAACAAAACAAAACAATTCTTTCCAAACAGCTGTGTCTCTGGATTTTTGTTGAATTTTCTAAAACGGATTCATATGTCAAGAAAAAACAATTATTGTGTATTATCTGAAGATGTCTTTTAGACATTTTTCTGCCATTTTTTAATACGTGATATTAATACAGCCGACACGTCTAACCAGAGCGGACACGTCTTGCCAGAGATGTTGGCAGCCGTTTTCAAACAGTGGAATGATTACATCGTAAATTATTGATGGATTTTACCATCTGTGAAGTTTTTTTCCCCCTTTCCTTTTGTGGTGACCACAATTTGAGGCGGCTTTATATCCGTATCATGTATTGACAAAAATTGTTCTAGCAATTTCTACGCTATAGAATTTTTGCCATTGGTGTCGTGTTGAACTTGACGAAATCGTAAAACGAGAACTAATAGTAGGCTTAAATTTACGGCAGGGTTTTGCTTCCTTTGTCAATTTTAAACTTACCAGTCCAGCTGCTTGAAATTGCTGTTTAAGCTTTTGCTCCAACAGGTCCTGGAGTTCTGTTAAACTGGATTGGATTACTGTACCGTGGTAAGTGAGTGCCTCATCCAGAACAAACAGCTACGGGAAAGAGGGAGGGGAGGGGAAAATTTAATTAGGACATACATTTGTTCAAACTATGAATGTCATTGAGCAAACATAAACTAGATGCTAATTTGACGAATAATTTGCTTTTGTCAAAAAATAGCTTTGATGGACATGCAGTTCTTGGTTACTGCTGTTTTAGAATTCATTTATTATTCAAGTAGAGAAGATTGCCAAATATGTATGTACAAGCCATAATCAACCTGATGACCGATTTGTAATTCTTTTTGTTTCACACATTCCTTTACCTACCACCCTTTCTGTACCCTTCTAGTATTGTTTCCAACCACCGCAA
>JAAAKB020000013.1:591883-607833 GCA_010014835.2 Apostichopus leukothele | reverse complement strand
CCCAAAGAAACCTTTGCTTTTCCCCCCCCCCTCCCCCCACTCCTTTCTTGCCTCCTAGCCAACCTCCATCCCCAATCTCACCCAAAGAAAGCTGTGTACACTATACATAAGATACGCAAACAAGCATGTTTGCAATCAAGAACCTTTAAGAACTTGGAATAACTACAGACCTGTGTCTGTAGAAAGTCAGCAGGGAGTAGAGTGTGACATCATTTGAGTTATACCGACTATATCATAATTTATAGATATGAATCCCTCCACTGGGAGATTTTGAACTGAGATCTGTGTTTGTCCCAGTGGGTTGTAAGGATATGTGCTCATTTGTCACTTACTTATCATCACTGAAACCTTGAATAAATTGTAGACTTGTGAGAGAATACATGGTAGCTTAAGAGAAAGGTAGTCTGTTGTCATACTCAAGTGTTGCATGAAAGATGATGAGGCATTGTGGAGATGCTGCAGACATGACACAGTGGTTATAAGATGTCAACTGTTGTCAGATTGATAAGTGAGGTAATTTAGGTCAATGTTTTAAACTCCACGGGTACACGTTGTTGATAATAAATTCAGAGCATGCATTTATCACATTCCTGTTCTGTAAAATTGCATGTAGACTAATTGCTCTGATCACAAGGTTTTTCATATTGTGAAGTTTTCTGTACATATAGTTAGTACTTGGATTTATAAGGAACAGCTGGCATATATGGTAATATATCAAGAACATCAACTCTCCCATTTTTTGTCAATGCTCCTACCTTTCCCTGCATCCTCCCCCAGGACCCCCACAATCCTCACCCTTTCCTCCCTTTTTTTTTCAAAAAGGAATAACAATCTTCAAGCATGCCCACAGGTCATCAGTACAAACCAGTTATGTCACATGATAATGGTAAAAACTTGAAACCGGACATCTACATCTGACATTTAAATCATTTAAACCGGACATTTAAACCCACCATACAGACCTTTGCGTCCATAATTGAACATGGACCTCTCTATGCCGCAGGCCTGACAACATGCAGCTTTAAATTTGCGATCATTTATAGTAGAGTCTGGTGTTAAGTTTCGTTTCATCCGATGACTTTAAGGGTGGCACTGATTGAGACCTCTGCCGTCTTATTTCAAAATGTCCAACAGTTTTCAATACTGAGCTATAAGCATGAGTCAGCGCACCACATTTACAGAACATCGATGATTTTCAGTCCGAACTGGAAGCACTTTACAAAAAAAAAGAAAAACGGGAGAAAAAAACTCTCATTCATTAGGGCCTCCTTGGATAGCTAGTTAATCGATCGATTAGTGTCATTTGAGACATCGTTAACCTACTTCAGGATGCAAAGCACAGCCGTGGGATTTCAAATCCGCAAATATTTGTAGGGACCTAATTTGAAAGTTTTTTGTCTCTTTTTGTTCCTTTGCACACTAAAGTGATAATTAAATAAAATATTGGGACAAGATTTCCCCGCAGAGAAAACTTTAACGAATGGAAACAGAATTATTTGGCGCTAATGGGACATCTCATGAGGATTTCAATTTACCGCTGGTGTGAGAGAACTACTCTTTGGGTCTGACATGCTCTTGACTCTTGCAAACAGTAATGGCCATCTAATGGCTGACAAGTGGAATTATATTGAGAATTGACCTGTATATACATTGAGATGATTAGGAAAGTGGAAAATCTATGATTATGAGGCTTCAGATACACTTTTGATTTATTCATCTTTGTTAGATGACTTTTAAATGGAAAAATTTCATGAAATAATATCTAGTATTTGGGATGATGAGTTTATAGTTGCTCATGCCGTTAAAAAGGAATGTCGTCCATTACGAGTTATGGTATTATAAAAGGTAAAAGTCATGGAAAAGCTGACCCCAACTGTTAATAAAAAAGTTTAAAAATTACAGGATTCTTTGTTGTTGTCTGGAATGGACGAGAAAAGAAATCTATGTAGCAGTTGTACTTTTTTTTCTTTTTAATTTCTGCTGACTTCGTTTTGCATCATATTGGCTAAAGTCTGCAAGTGTATCATGTACCAGGCAGTAATAAATTAATACAACAATAAAACCTTTGTTTTATCCATGTTCTTAGAATGGGAAATTTCCCTTGGTTCTATGCAAAGTATTCAAAATTCCTTCTATATAGGTTTGCACAGCCAATGTAATTTTCTTGCATGAGTAAACCTAGTTACATTTACTATCTAGGCAGGAAAAGAGCTTGGTGAATCTTCTTTTGTGTTAGCTTCCATACATGCCTCTTCAACTCTGAGAGATTCCGTCCTCGTGGGATTTTTGTCTGAATGGATTGTTTTTTTCGTTTTTTTTTATACTTTTTTTTTACTTTTTGTTTGTTTGTTTGAATGGATTGTATGGCACTGAGCCATCTGTTAAAATAGGTGCACATCAAAAAATCCTGAAAACTCTTTCTCAAACTATGAAACAACACCGCTGCACTTGCATCTGTGACTAGTTTGACTGTATTTCACTAGTTTTCAGGGTGTTAATTTGGCAAATTTGAACAATTAACGGAAGATGAAAGCAGATCGTTCAGGTGATAGCACAAATATTTACCCAGGTTATTGAAAAAACCAAAGATACAGAAAATGGGATTTACCAAACAAGGGTAAATTGTTTGATATTGTTAGTCTATTGGTTCAATAGAAGTATAGACGATAGTTTAACATGACCCTGGGGAATATTGAAAGGCTTCGTTGAGTTTGATCAATGAGACACTAAAATTCAACGGATTATGAAGAAATCTTCTTAGTTTCCAGTCTTCTAGATTCATTCACACAGACTTACACAGTTAGGAATGTATTTTAGCACCATGCATTGACAGCAGAAGTACTACACACTGTACAGTACAGTACTAGTCCCAAGAGTAAGGTACTACTCCATTGTATCAATCAGGGGTACTTAAAGGTTTTTCCTTTTGTCATGTATTTGCCCCAAAGTTTAGCATGCTTAAAATTATTGTAAGTTTTGATAAGTACTTTCTTGGTGGTTCTGTTCCTCTCAAACTGTATAAGATGTGCTCAACTAAACAGTTTTAAATATGAGAAAGAAAAAAAGGCTTTGAGGATTATGGCCCTAAACTGCTTTGAGCCTTATTTGAGCATGTGTGACCATTACTTGACTTTTCTCTAGCATATTTAGGAGCAAGATATTTATAGCTTATCTGCATGCCATTCTAAAGAATATAGAGATCATTGTTTATCTTTCCTGTTCGTAAAACAACACAATAGTAGTACACAGGTCAGTCAATATAACTCTATTGGTATGGAGCAGCTTGATAATAACATTAGTTGACTTTCAGGGTTTGTTTTTGTTTGTTTATTCAGTGGGGGAGGGGGCTGTTTCAGGTATTTTCCAGGTTTTTTGTTTTGTTTATTGGCCCCTCTCTGCAACACCCTCCACAGTTGCTTTTCTATCTTCTTTTACCTCTCATAATTTAAAAGGACTAACTGTAGTAATTATGTCATAAAGCATACACACATATATAAAAGTGAGAATGCGTGCACGCTAACTGCACAACGGCCCATATAACAAATACATATATACGTTTATCAGCTCTTCCACCATAGCGATAACTTCCAAAGTTATAGAGAAAATTGATCAAAACACAGTTCATTGTTAAAGGCAAGTTCAATAAAATATTTGTCATTTACACGATATGTTTAAGAGTGACCTATGTGCTTCAGAAATGAAAAGTGTTCAGTCTCATTTACATAGAGCCAGCTAAGAAGAGAAGACAATGCACAAAACTTCAGACCTACAATACTACTTAATTCCATGATGATGGCCTACTGTATGAACAGTATCTAGCCTATGTGTACAGCCTATGTACAGCATCTAACGTTCACAGTACTATAGTTTAGTGTGTGCATTGATTTTTTTCGGTCTTTTCTTCGACCTTTTGTCATCCTTTCCGTCAATCAAGGAAACTTCAAATTTTCCTTGATGTTCACTTACAGTTAAAGCTGACTGTTTCCCTTTATCAAATTTGACCATGAAGGTTGTATTTCTTTTGAACCTTTTTATTCGATTCAATATGAAAACGCTACCAGAGTTATTTCATCACCGTGGTGATTACTTCTGCTCTGACGATCTCACACAATATCTTCAAAGACCCGGCAACAGTGAAACATAGTCAATTTTATACTCTTCTCTTTCATACTTTTGTGACCTTCTTCTAACAATTATCTAATATTTCATGTACACGTACTTTACGCCCATATGACTAATATTGGCGGATTAGTTTAGCCAAGACGTAATATCTACGTCTTCTTAGGAGGAAAAATAATTGTCTGTATTACAAAGATGTTGGTATTGCAGCAGAAGCACTGGAAACTTCATCTGCTGCCGATAATTTGAGGGGATTGGTTGATTAATTTCTGTCACGCGAACGGCACAACAATTCGATTACTTTGTCCATCGTTTTACAGTGGGTGTTGAACCAAGGTTGACCTGCTATCGGTACTATATAAGGTACTAGGCTGGAGAAGACGCGCTGAAAATTATCATCCGTGTTTTTCTAGTGTTTATAGTGTTTGGAGGACATTTTTATGCAAAGAGACAAATTATTAATTGTAATATGGTTTCTTCAGAAGCGGGGAATTAAAACTTGATCTGATATTGTATGTAACTAGCAGAATGGCATCCTAAATTGGACAGATTGCAATACAAATGCAATTAAAGATGCAGTTAATACTGTTTTTGTGTGCATAGAATCTTCAAAATCTTTGCACATCTTAAATTGATAGATCTAATCACAGAGAGAGGTGTCCCTCTTGAGAAATAAAAAATCGTTTTGCAAATTAAAAAAAAAAATTGAGGAAAGCGGAGAAGTTGATTGAACTGTCTCATATTTACTCAAAAGAATTTAATACTGTGCATATTTCAAAATTAAAATGGATATGAAGATTTAAAGGAGTTGCTAGCAAGCTCAAAATCACAATTACAGGTGAAATATTTTATGTAGATGAGGTTATGAGTAGCGTCACGATATAAATATTATTCCTTGAAGTGTTTTCATGCATTGATTACTGTTACTGTCTGTAGGTCATATTGGTATTTTCTGGATCTTCAGTACATTTCTACAGGAAGTTTCAAACACATTTTCAAGGGGAGGGTCGGTGGCCCCCGTCACAAATTAAATTGAAACGTTCTGCTGGGCTTCATAGTTTTATTGAGGAGTTCCTAGTTATTTGTGAATAAAATATGGTTGTAGTGGGAATGATGTATATATATTGTCACAAAGCTAACACAAACATACAGGGTTTCCTTTTCTTTTTCACAAGGGCCTTGATACTTTTTATGATTGTTTGAAGATCGTTTGTTCTAATTTAATCGTGGAATGTACAGATCTATATATGGATACTGTAGAGAGACTCACTATTACGTTTAGTAAAACCTTTGTAAGTCATATCTCACCTCTGAAAATACAGTGACCTGCTCCGAGAGCCCCTGTAATTATTTTAGTCCATTAAAAGTTTATATGCCTACGTAAAGTGATCTTTAAAAGTCTTGTTTTCTCTGTGATAATGAACCTGTCAGTCTGATTTCCCTCCTGCTGTGTGAGGTGTGTGGCCCGGCCAAATCTCTTGTTTCAAATAGACTTCTTTTTCTGCCTTTCTTTTTCTCCTCAAAAGTTTTATCAACATTGGTATTAACAAACTCTGTAGGGTGGCCAATGAGGTGGATATTAATAATTCTCATGGGGCCTAAGTTCTACAATGATCGAAATTTAAGATATTGGAGACACTCCACTGAAAAGTAAACAGGCTTAGCTAGGTATAGACTGCAGACATATATACTGCTGCTGCTGGTGATAAGAATAATAACTTTTTTTTTTGGTATATAAAGCTCGGTATGGGATTTGCTTGTGTATATAGTATGGTAACCTAGTACCGGTGCTGTGGCCGAGTGGATAAAGGCAGTGGCATTGAAGCAATGAGGCTTAGCAATTGGGAGGTTCTAGGTTCGATACCCGGTCGGGTCATAGTAAGGTGGGTTGTCCTCCAAGAGCAATCTACGGTTTTCCTATCTGAAATGAATTTCTAAATTGAAAAGATTCCAAATTTGAGTTAAAATGTTGAATTGGAAGCCACCCGACGTGTAAGTAGTAATCCATAAGCCCATGTGGGCTTCTCCCACATTTGTGGTCGCTTAAGCGTCCTAAAAATAACTGCTGATTATTATTATTATTATTAGTGACAATGTCAATAATCTCATTTATAGCAGTAGTCATCATTTGATACAGTAGTCTCCTCCTAAACCCATTAAATACTAACTTGTAATTAGAAATCCTGGTTAAAGAGGGCATTTCATCCTGTCCAATAATCACCAAAGGTACATTGCCCTTCTCCCCATCCAGCAACATCTATCTTTAATCTGTATGTACGTAAACCATGCCAAAATGGTACTTATTCCTCACTATAGATCTATCCTGGGGGTCTATATACTCAGAGGTGAATGCATACACATGCATTTGCCAAACTTAATTCATTGTTTCAAATATATTACAACTCACAAACACAGTTGCTAAGAAATGATTTATCTTAGGTTTTATACAGTACTATAACCTTTCAAAGCTATCAAACTCCAAAACCTGACATGACTCATGATAAATTCACTCAAGATTGAACAAAGCTTGAAATTACTGTAAAATTATGGACCCCACCTAGATTTTCTCCTTGCTTTAATTTCATGCACGCGCTATAGCTTTTCTACAGCTGCTGTGCATCCTTGTATACAAAACACATTGTTGTTGTTGTTTTTTTAGGGGGGGGGGGAGGGTTGTGTCTTTATCAGTTCATATCCAAGTTTTAACTGCATGTAAGCTGTTATACAGTATTCTGTCTGCTTAAATTTTTCCACCACAAGTAAAGAGTCAAGCATTAATAAAACCAAGATAGTCTTAAATTAATGCATACCTGTGGTCATCGCTTCATTCTTTCCAGGAAAGTTCAAAACCCATTTGGATCGATTACGTATACCCTGTGTACGCATCGTATGCACGCTCACATATATGTAGATTGTGTACCCATTTTCCATAACTTTGAAAAACAGATTATTTCCCCTTCATATTTTCATCTATTATTAATATCTACAGTATCTGTCGTTAAACCATCCGTAACTGACGGGATAGCTTTCGTTTATCAAATAGGGCATGAAATCTATTCGCTGTACAATGTGTCACTCGATCAGCCAGCAGAGACCCTCACCTAGAGGCTCACGTTTCCAAAAAGTTTCCAAAAACTGTCCTAGATTTATCAGAGCTGAAAATAATCATAGATTATCCATTCTTTCTGGATACTTTTAGTTGCTTCATTATCATCTTCAGGAGAAGAAGAAGAAGAAAAGTAAGAAGTTTAAGGATGAATTTCACCACAATGGGAGGAAGATTGTCTTTGTTTGATAGGTGGCAATTATAACCCCAAAGGAATTAGACTCATTAGTAGATGGTAACTGCATTATCCTTGCGATGGATATTACATGCCGTGCACACACAAACATCTGCACTTTTTGCTCACATCATTTCATATTTTGCCTTTTACTTCACTGAACATTGTATTATAATTCATCATGCTGTGATGAAGGATAAGCAGCTTATAGAAATGTGTTATGTGGCTTTGTTTGGATATTTTAGTGTTTTTTAATTTTTTTTTAATTTTTAATTTGGTTGATTAGAATTATAGTATATCACTGAAAACTAGATAATGCTGAATGAAACTAGCAACAGCAACAAAACAGATATCACAGCTGCTGCCATGAAATGTTTACAAATTTGTTTTGATATATTTTCTGGATATCATTGATTTTAGAGGGAATTAGAAAGAAATTCCCTCGGGAGATAATATTTAAAAAATTTTAAGCAATGAAATGTTAAGTGAACGTATACATAGGATAGTAAGCCTCGTATCAAATACACGGTTTATGTGTATTATTGTGTATATAGACCTTTGTTTAAATGTCATTTGTATCGTTTTGAACCGTCGATAGTTTTGTCTAATTACAAAGACTCTCAAAGATGATATGGTTGTAAAATAGAACCATCACTCCCACTTAGTGTTACCATGTCTCTGGTCTTTAGATCGAGTATTGCACTGTATAGAAAGGGGCAAATCGAGTTACCTTTCCAAAATACCCAGTTAAACCCAATTTTCATTTCATTATCAGTGATTTGGTCTACCCAAGCACTTCGCTAATAGAGCTGTGCCATAAGCCATAAACCCACCAATACCAAGATCTGTCATATTTTTATTTATTTATTTTTTTAAATACAGTCTGCAACTTATTCCGGCTCCAGGGATCGTGCTACAGTATTCCCTTTTGCTTCTTTTTCAGTCAGAATCGCAGCTGGTGTCTGGGTGCCTGAAGGATTTTATTTTGTATCAGTATCTAACACATTTAGTCACATTCTAATTGTACTATTTGTGAAAAATGAAGGAAAGTGTTATGGTTCTGTAGGTGTGGAATCGATATCCGATGGTATAAATTCTCTGATAGGGTTTGTCGATCTCTTTTGTGTTGCAAAATATTTCAGAGATGTTATTATTTAGAATGTTTTTTTTTCATCTTTGGCATTGTCTTTTCTATTTAATATTTTGTTTTCTTTTGTTTTCTTTTGTGTGTTTATTAAATTACGTCCGTAGTTTCATTGATAGCTGTACAGCACAGGGTAAACGAACAGTGATTAGATTACACCGTTGTATAAACAGTATTACAAATTCTGTAATTGTCCGTACAGTACTTACCTTCAAGGTACACACTATAAAACCAACTTACTACCTGTACATACATCAATTCCTCACAGTACATTCAGTACCTCCATAATTAGTGTGTATTTGTATTAATACCATCTACCTTGTAATACATACCTGTAGTGACCTTTTAAATAGTGCTGTACACCCTCCGTTAACCTCTCGCTTTGACATACTGTCATCTAATGATATACATGATTGATTGAATCAATGAATTCTACATCGACCAGAGGCTCGTCTACCTTGAAATTGATGTTGTCACATGATTCTCCCTGACCGCACTTTTTTGCCTGCTCATAATGGATTTGTAAACATGTTGTCACCAATTAACCATCGCATCAAAAGTCACGTGTCTAAGTCAAGTTGGTGTGATGTCAGCGATCTGCCAATACAGGCTGATATGGCTTCTTGTAATCAACGAGTAGATGGGGGGGGGGGGGGCTGAAACCTCATCAGTTGTAAAATGAAAACAATATCCTTTATATTTTAGATCATCAAGTCACATTCTCTGCAGGTCGTAGACAGAATATATCTGTCATTTATTACTTTTCTTCCAATCCGTTCATCCTTAATCTTAATTCCCTAAGTACACTCTATATATGTATATATTATATATATAGATATATATGTATATAGAGAGGAGATACGCCCGAGCTACCAGACTAAGACATGTTGGCAGAAAAGTCACTGTCTTTCCTTGAGCTCATTAGCGATATGATGACATCTATACGCTTTACATACGATGCATTTCCCATATTTGAAAAAAAACCAGCTCCAAAGTATCTTTTGTCTTTGTAAGTACTCATTAGGACTCCATCGATGAATACCATGAAGTCATAAATGCCAATATTGGGGAAATTATATTTTGGGCATTAACGAGCCCTAATTGGCAAAGCATGGACTGAAGAAATCGGGTCTGACATGCAAGGTTAGGGTTTCCTTTTAGGAGCAAAGCTACCATTAGAGCCGGCACATTCCCAGGGGGAGTATCATCTACTCCATGAATTGCATCTCTTTTACAATTCATCCCAAGGCCATCCCCCTTCTGCGATGATCTTTTATCCGACTCGGAGACAGTGGTTTTAATTTGCGGTTGTTTCAAACTCCAGCAGGAAAGATGTCTGTACAATTAATATCCCCAATCAGATAATCTTTTTGTCATTGTCAAAAACATTTAAAATGCCAAAACTGCTGGATATCATATTTTGCGTACACTTCGCTACAGTCACTGCAGGCTACAGAAACCTTAGATGATGCCCTGATGTATATAGATAAATAAATGTGTTCTTTCAAGGCTGTGGTATATTTGGTATAAAATTTACGATCTTTACCAAATATTAGTTGGGTGATAAAATTTCAGTCAAAGTCTCTGCCAAGTTTATGGCCAATTCACGAACGCATGACAACTGCACTCATTGTAGGTAGGCTTCAAAAATGTTTACGTTTATTAGCTCAGTAAAAAAATTGTCACCATTGATAAAAGAAAAGGGGGGAAAAAAACTCATTAAAACTTGAAATATAAAGCGTCAAGTCACACATTCTACTTTAATAACAATTGCTTAAAAACTATAAAAAAAATATATAAAAAATTAAAGATAGGCAAAAATAGGTCAGTTCACCTCTTACTCATTGGACTGGTGCATTGTAAATAACATCAATAAAATCATGCAGCCACTAGCCTGTAAATAACACTCAGTCCTGAAGCACTTTTTAAAACCCCTGTGTGTATTTTCTTGTTAGATGAAGGATGAAATTTGAAAGAAAGGAATTGTAATTTTGGCCATCTATATATCTGCCTTATATACATTCTGTGTTAAGTTTACCCTCAAAATATTGGTGGGCGTCCCCTTCAGTTTTCACTGATGTGTGAAAAACGTTAACCAAACAAAGTCACTTTCTAAGGATTTACCTACAGTGTGGGTCATAAGAAATATTATTCATATTAATATATTTATCTATCATGATAACCTATTGTATTCAGTTGTGGTAATGCCTTCATATCAATGGTCTTTGATTTTATATATATTCTCAACGTGCAGCTCAGAAATCGTGGAGTTAACGTTACAAGATGTTCAGAGGATGGCGTTTAAGTATTGCAAGATATTGTTTAGCTTTGTAGAGCAGTTAAAAAGTCAAAGATGTGGTCTTATTATTTGGTAACTTTTCTGTAAATATTTGGGGGGGTAAAAAAATGTCATTTTTTGTAACTTTTTAACTTTTTTTTTTTTAATTTTTTTAATTTTTTTTTAGATTGAGCTTTCTAAGCTAACATTACAAGATGCTAAGGAATTTTTAACTGCAGTAAGTTCTAGTCGACTTATCATGGCATCATGATATGTCAGAAATAATTTTCTGTATCCTACTGTCACCTCCACATGTTTATCGTGACTGTTAGTTTGATCAACTGTATTATATCCTATTCTTCATAAACCCTTGTGTAGTGTCTCTTAACTATTAGACTTCCATTGCCCGGGAAAGAAGAGTTCACCATGCACAGATGACTCTATTGCTAGTACTGTTTCTGCATAGAAACAGATCTGCATGGTCAATTTACGCATGTACCAAATAGACTATTGGGATTGGTCGAAACAAACTGAATATTCATCAATAGAACAAAGAATCACACATATATCCTCATCCCTGCTTGCATATATACTTATAAGGAATGTTTTTCGTGTAGCTGTGAAGGATAAGACAAGGAAAGTTACTAAGTTCCTCGCTTACCTGTCTCACCACAACCTTTGCACCCTCATTCTACTGTGCCTAGAATATCCTGGTGCCCTTTTCACACTGTGTGCCCCTCTATGACCGGCTCCTCCCGTCAATGCAGCCAAGGAAATTTGCGTTAGAAATTTTTTTCAAGGACAATGCATTTTTCTTTTGCATAATGGCCTATACCTTTACAATTAAGTAAGCCTACAGTATGCGAGGTGAGAGAATGATTTATTTAATTTATGTGCATGCAATACATTAAGGATCTAGCTTAGGGACAAACAACATGGACCAAAATTGGCAGCAAATGGCAATCATTTTGCTGGGATCTATAAATATTCATGTTTTAAACAATTAGAACTGAAATTGTATATATGTGATCTTTGACAGGCTCTTATGATATTTCATAGAGCGCTAGGGTATAGGCCTGTCCTTAATGTACATCAAAACTGTATTAAAAAACGGCTTTGCAGCCTCACATAGTATACTGTGTGCATATAAAGTTTCCCAAAACACAATTAGGTTAACGTTTTAATAGTGCTAACTGTACTGTAGGCTACATGCTATATGGACGCATACACTGTGGTACCCATACTGTACAAAAGTTCACAATGGACAGTCTAGTATATTAAAATGAAACAAAGATTTAAACCCTCTGAGTCTGAGAGAGGTCCTTCATTGTTCCCAAGCAATGTGTTTATTTAAGCTCTGTGGACATAGGGCAAAGTTTGGAATTATCTAAATGAGAAATTTCAAGGTTTTTAAACTTTGCTCCCTTTTCCATGTTTGATGTTTTAACTTATTGTTGTTCAGTTAAATATAATTTTCAAGTCTAACTTGAACTGAAATAACTGTCAGTTAGATTGTCATTGAATCCATCAAAAACAATTTAGGATGTAAATGTGGCAGTTTCGTCAAACTGCAGACATTATGCAAAATATATTCCAAATATATCTCTCTTCCTCAAATAACACTTGCCATTCCTTCTCTGGTACCTGTCACCCCTCCTCCTCCCCAACTTCTCTTTCAATTGGTATTTTCTTTAAACTTATTTTCCCTTGTGATGGTCTTTATCTAGGCTAGTAGCAGCAACTCCCTGATATCAGCACTACATAGTCATGTCTTGAAACCATTAGTATAAACTAGGCAGGCAGGTGTCATAAAAACGTATTGTACTTTTGTAAACTAAATATATAAAGAAAATGATTAATTAGTTGGCCTTGACGAATGAGAACTTTGCCATTGGCAGACTATATTGCTCTGAGCATCGTAAGTTAGGTATGGAACCATCTCTTTGCATGGCTTCATGCAAATTAATGCAAAATTTTGGTGTCTAACACTTGAGTTGACCATTCTTGGACACAGAAAAAAAAGGTAAGATCAATAGATGGTATAACGTGGCCTGAAAACCTGCCCTGGGAGGTTTCCCAAGACTGTGGACATGGTGATGATGTAATGATGACCTCATAGTACAGATATAAAACAAGCTTTCAACATATATAGTACTAAAAAAGAAAAAAAAAGAAGCAAATGCTAAATCAATAATTTTTGTGACTGAATTCATTAGGATTATGAGAAGTGGCTGAAATGACTCTGAGTCAGCGAAAACGTATTTTATTGAAAAGCTTAGAGAGAAGAGGGGTATGCTAAATTCAGTTTCCAACATGCTTCGCCTCAGGCGGGCGGCGTTTGTCGGGAGGAAAGAACCGGCTAATGTTCCTATCTGTCCTCTTGCAGCACTGCAAATCTTTCAGACAATTCAAGTGAAAAAAAAATTAGTTCTGTGGGATGTCACCCCCCCCCCCCCACATTCTTTTTACTTTGTTGAGTGTGAGGTCATAATTTTAGTGAGCCATAGGCTTTCCAAAATGAAATGGAAATTTTGCAGCTGAATTGGCCCAATTGAGCAGTAGAGTTTATTGATGGAATGTGGTCGGTAACGTAAATTGGCAGGTAAGTGTTTGCGTTGATCCCCGTCGGGCTTATCACTCTAAGCGTTTCGTATGTGTCATCTTCGCCGTCGCGGTCTTTATCTTAACGTGCCGTCAGAAAGTGCATCTAGTCTCTTACGGTGTATGTTTATGTTGTCAATTATTACAGTTGAGATGATTCTGTACCACTAAAGTGCAACTGGGAGTTTACAGAGCAGGCACATTTTCGCCGTGGGGGTCTCGACTATAATTGTGACTCACTCGCTACGCCGGGTGAATCTCCTTTATGCCATTTATCTGTGCTTACGATCTGTAAAGATGTATCTTAAAATATTTACTCTTATCCTTTTTTCAAAACGATTTGGGAATTTGGGGAGAAATTGTACTTTTATGGATAGTGTGTGGTTAAATAGGTCTTTCACTGCCAGAAGCTGTTAAAGTATGTTACACTGCGGTTTATGCAGAGTGTCTGCTCTGTAATTGCCGCTATCAGATGAAGTTAACTGGATGAAGAGTTAATCGGAATTAAATGAGTCAGATGAAATGATGATGGTTATATGCTGCTATAAGATACCATATGGTCCCAACTTTATAGGCCTATATTTAACTTCCCTGCATTTTTGCCAACAGTTGGTGTGTGATAATTTACAAAATTTTGGATTACATTACTTTTTGCAAATAATTTCTGTTGATAGTATAGAGCAGTAGCAGATATGGTTCATATAATTAGTGCATATGTATTTAAACATGTAGAAAGGTAATTAAAGCACATTAATCTTGGTCATTGAGTGGAAGTACTGTATATATGTAGAGCCCATATATTATGTTAGCGAACATAGAGCATAGAGCATAGAGGTTAATGGAGGGCACCTTAAACATATTCAAGGGATAGAGCACAGATAAAGTTATAGAGTACATGTAAGTTAATGAATTCAATTTTGGCCTAGTTTACTGGTTACAGTTTAATAGTCAGCATTTTAAATTTGAGTAATTTAAACCTATTTCAATACATTCAAGCAACAGCTTAAGGCATATAGATTTCTTAGCATGGAGGAAAGACTCCAAGATCTGGAGGATGGGTAATTTTTTTGCTCTTAGGAATCACCCTCTAATTGTTAGAGGGATTTCTTCCTATTTTCAAATCTATTTAAAGTCTTGTTGACCGATAGAACACTCTGGCCAAGTTTTCTTTTTTGTTAATTTCAATATCAAATCAACCTTTCCAGTTCATCTTTTCATGATCTGGCTAGTACGTACATTAACTCATTGCTTCTTCCTTCTAAAGTCATGCCTTCAATTTTCCAGCTCTTTAAGTTTGATTCACCGAAATTTAATGCTCTCATCGACACCTGTGCTGTTCGTCTCTTCTCCCATCTCACATATTTGCTTGAGGCCCAAATTTTTAGTGGAGTCATTCCTTTCCTCTTCATTTTACTTCTGGAACAAATAACCCAGTTTATTTCTAATACTCCCGGTATTTCACATGACTCTGAGAGAAGGTTATTAAATAGCATCATGACCAGAAAGTGGGACAAATTCTGGTGGAAGTGTTTCTGGGTTTCTGTGGCAATAAGCGACAGTCAAAAGCCATCTTTTTAGGCTGATGATTCTGACAAGGAAACACTTTTGGCTGGTGTGTATTTGCAAATCTTTCTTGAGAAGCTTTCTTATTAGAAGAGCTTTTCGTCTCAAACTGATAGGAAACCATTAGGTTCTAAGGCACCAGTTGGTGGCCGACTGTGTTGCTTCAATTTTAAAAGCAACAACAAATGAAACTATCACATGTGGGAAATTGTGGTAGTCTTGATTGAAAGTGATTTGAAAAAGGTCAGGCAGTTTATTTACTTTGCTCATATAATAGAGGTCTGATATAAACGTGGGGGGGGGGGGGGGGGGGAAGGGGTGAGGGAACAAGGATTTAACATTTTCACGTTGTGGAGAAATAGCTATATTCTGATTTACAGCAATATCAATTAAAGAAGACTTCCTTTGTCTCTGGCTTTGTTTCATCTTCAGCTTTTTTTTCTTCTTTTTTTTTGGGCAGAGCAACTATTCATGATTTGTTGCCACTTATTGGCAAGTACTTAACAAACAATAACTGTACAATTAAACAACATTTCTCTTTACCCAAACAAGCACCATTTACTCAAATAAATATTTTGAATAAATTCTATCACCAAACTCGGAGACACTTTTGCATATACTAATACAGTTGTACATGTTTTTAAAAATTCAAAAGAAAATTTCACACTATTTGGATTTTTCTTTTATTTAAAAGATGCTTCTATAATCTAACATAATGAGCTGGGTTGACAATTTTTGTATTGAACCCTTTGGAAATTAACTCCCAACTAAAATATAAAAAGCTGATTAAGGATCAAGTGAGATTGAATCCCATGGCTATATATACAAGCCACAATATTTCATGTTGTTATCAATATTTACTGCCAAATATGATTAAAACCTGGATAATTCATACTTCATGTTTAAATTTCAACAACTTTTAATATTTCTAGTTTTTACTACGGTCTACCTCCAAAAACAGATT
>JAAAKB020000013.1:570482-584404 GCA_010014835.2 Apostichopus leukothele | reverse complement strand
CCGGACAATTCCCAACCCTGACAATTGTCCCCCGGACAATTTCCACCCGGACAATTGCCAACCCTGACAATTGCCCCCGGACAATTCCCACTCCGGACAATACCCACCTATGACAATTGCCCCCCGGACAATCGCCCTCCGGACAATTGCCCCCCGGACAATTTCCCCCGGACAATCCCCCTCCTCGGAAATTTCGACGATTGATTGACAGCCGATGTAGGCGGGGTTAAGACTATTATTCCAGTAAAAATGGGGGTGTGCAACAGTAGATTTAAGTTTTGGTTTCGATGACAATCGTAACCTATGCATTCATGCAGGCGGAGAGTGTATGTATGTGTGTATATGTGTGTGGGGGG
This sequence comes from Apostichopus leukothele, assembly GCA_010014835.2. Lineage (NCBI taxonomy): Eukaryota > Metazoa > Echinodermata > Holothuroidea > Aspidochirotida > Stichopodidae > Apostichopus > Apostichopus leukothele. Next base: position 584,048 of record JAAAKB020000013.1, on the reverse strand, counting down.
GGGGGTGTAACGCCTCGCTTGTAAACACGATATCTCAAGAAGGGAAGCTTGGACCAATCTAATATTGGTGTATATGAGTAACACATTGGGTAGAAGAACCCTATTGTTTTGTGGGTAGGTCAAAGATCATTTTGAGTCACCAGGGGCCAAATAGCAAAAACCTGGCTAGGTCTGTGAGCAATTTTATGTTGTCTTGGCCTCAACGGTTGGGTAGAATAGGGTTCTTTAACACAACAACGTGAAGAATACCAGTCAGAAAACCAATACACTTATGATGGCAAAACATCTCTTAAGGCAATTTTCCTATTGGCTATAAGTCATTATTCGAAAGTATATAACAATTTAACTTATTTAAGGAGTTTTGAGACAAGTTTGCTGTTGTTGCTGCTAGGATTTTTGAAAGATAGATGCTCTTACAACCTCAGATTTTCATTGCGTAAAAGATCGCTTTGATTTAGCCAGTGTAATGGAGTAATAGCGATAATATTTCGCGCATCAATCTGCAGCTAAAAGACAAGATAAATAATGGGAAAATGTACGAAGTCGCTCTAATCGAGCAGCGGTTCAAAGTAGTAGTGAGGTACAGTATATGCTTAGGACTCCCCCATGATGGTTCGGGCCATTTCTATTACAGCTAGTTCGGGTTATACTAACAACCAGAAGTCTAGTGCACTGACGTCATCGAAACCTCAATGCATTTTGCGTTCTGGTTTCATATTGTTGTTGTGTCCGGCACTGAATATTATATCCAATTAACATAAATTCAAAATGGACGCCAACGATAACTTTGATGCTCTGTAACAACTCTTTAACGATTGGTTTATACCCTCAACATATATTATATCTCTAAAAGGGGAGGGGGACACCCCCTCCACTTAGACCCCTCCCCCAGGACGGCATTCATTACATTTCATCACATTTTGGACCCCCCCTATGGAAATTTCTGCCCCTGACCATCAATCACAAGTCGATCAAAAGTTTAAAAAGTTACATTTTGGTAGGGATTCGGATGAAGTGTATATGACTTCCTGGAAATATCTTTCCAGTTAATATCACCTCAAAAATTTGCCTGCTTCGCGAACGTTTACAGCGTCTTTATCAGTGGCCATATGCTTGCATCCACATGTGTATTTTTCGACAGAACTAGAATATTCAGCGTTTATGTTGTGTTAGTTTTTGCGCAATTTGAATGCATGATAGATGGCTAGACCAGAGAAATGTTCGCGCGCTTCGCGTGCACTAGCTAGGTTGATACTGTGATAGCTTTTATCTCTCTTCGCATGCATTTTAGCTACCTACCACAGAATTTTCCGCGCGCATTAGCTGCACTGTTAATGTCATAGTCCTTTCATTTGTTTATTATATTCACCATGCATGGTAGTAGTAGTAAGTTGAGTCTCGTCTATCCGACATGCTCAGTGATTATCCTCCGCCACGTATCACGATCTTGCACAAGATTTATTGCTTCCTCCAAATTTGTAATGTGTACGTCCTTAAATTGCGACTTTATTTTTCCAAGCAAGGTAGTCACGGGCTTGAAAAATCTCCGTACATAATGCACGTACAAATAGTGAGCGCTTTTACACAGTGATCTCCCATTGACATTGGTCGTTGAACAAAAATGCGATTTGGACTTGCTTCAGGGTTGCCAGGTTGGCCTTTTGCAGGCCAAATACACGAAATTTGGCCTTTTTTGGACTTGGTTGGCCTGTGAAATTTGAAAGTGCAGGCCAAATGCGATTTGCCCTTTTTTTTGGCCTTTTTGAGAAATTTCTAACAACCTTACTCAAATCTGGACATAATTTTGATTTCTGAGGCGGTACGGTACGTTTCACAAAACTTGTCATATTCCAATCATCACAGTTCCTTGTTCAATCAGCAATCACAACAATCCATGTATGCCTACTCTAAGCCCAGTACGTATACGTAGTACATGCTTCACAGCTGCATCGACGTGTGTGCCGTAATTAGTGTAATAGGCATAGGCCTATGATAACATTCATTCTCGTAGCTCAAACTTTGAACGTGCCTGCTGATCTGTAAGCAGTGTGTCTTGACTTTCTTGAAGTTGTTAAAAACGTGACCAAAATGCCTAAGACGTGGGACAAAAAGTATGAGAAGGGACGAAAGTACAAAGTGGAATGGGAGAGAAACTTTGCCTGGGTATCTACGTCACCCGACGGAGCTGATAAGGCATTTTGTAAGTTGTGTCGCCGCACAGTACTCGCAAAAAAAAAACGCGATCATTCAGCATGAGAAGACAGAATTACATAAGTCTTGCCAAGAAGGAGCTAATACAAATAGACCGTGTTACGGGAGACCGTTCATGGTCGCTAGGGCAGGGCTTTATTTTATATGGGGTAGACCCTCCAGTTTGTTCGGATGCGGTGTTGCACCGCATTATTTTTGTTTGCTCTATTCTGAAAAAACATGTTTGGCGGAATAGATGTAATGTGGTTTTTAGGGGGAAATTTGCCACTTGGCAGGCAGTCCTGGAGGCGGTGAAGTCTGACATTCGCCTTAAAATTGAATGCGATTTTCGCCGTTTATCTGGGGCTTCCTTTTTTGGACGCTGGTGTGCTGGGGAGGGGGATTGGGGGGGAGGGTGATGACACAGATCTTACCAACTGTCATATTTGTTATGACAGATATCAGGATATTTTGAACCGTTTTCTCAAGTCGGCGTTTTTGGTGTTATATTTGAAACATGTTAACAGATGGGTTTGCTCAGAACCAGGACTATTTCTTCAGCTATTTGACAAACTTTAATGAATAAAGAGATACAGCATGTTGTCTTGTCATCTAAGAAAATGGTTGAAAGATCTAGATTCACTTTCAGCCCACCCCCCCCATTCCCCCTCTACAGTTCCCATAAGTGCATGCTATTGCTAGCTTGCAGTCATTTTAGCTTAACATAACAAGCATGGCTCAATATACGATCACTGTCTTTCAAGCACACTAGGACATTGTCCTTACTTCTTTCACCCAAAACCTAATGATGAATTAATGTTTTAAGTAATTTTTCATTTGTCAGTTAAACAGTTGAAGAAGATTTGTTCCATTTTTACAGTTTCTAAGAATGTTCTGTGTTAAACTGCAGAAGATAGAAACCATCAACTTGATTCATTAGTGTAGTATTTTATTTGAGATTTTAATTTGAATATATGTGAAGGACATAACAGTCTGTTTTCATGATTGCATGCTGTTGCATTCGTTTCTTTGTTTTTTTTGTTTTTTGCTTGTTTCTTTGCCGATCATTGTGTTTATGGTAGCAGTATAAGCTATTCCTATGCATAAATATCTGATCCTGTATCTCATCAGAGGCAGAAAAATTCTTTAAAAAAAAATAGTTGGACTGCTAAAAACTGCTGTTATCAGCATTTGCTTTAATGCAAATTACCTGGGTCATAGCAGGCGTTGGTTGAAACTTTACTTCAGACAGTACGTACAGATCATGAAACAAATATGTGCATTGTACTATATGGGAATGGTGTAGTATGATTAATAGTTATTAAAGTCAATAACAAAAAATGGGGTTGTAGGGAGGGGGAAGGTGGGATCTGTTGAGATGTTACACAAGACATCTATAGTAAAATACAGGAAGATTTTGCTTACAAGTGCTTGTAGATTTTTCTGTTTTCTTGGTTGATATGTGTTTCTATTAATCTAAGGTCATATCGTATACATCCTCTCCTTTGTTGAATTGTGATTAATTTAGCAGAGATTTCTTTCTCCTGAGCTGTCTTTTTGTCCATGTTTCTTCTTCATGCTTTGCATAAATCTCATTGTGCATGATTGTGTCCTTGTCCTCATAATACCTTGCAGTTGTTTTGTATTTTATGAAATAGTCTTTCAAGCTATTGAAAGATATCAGAATGCATCGAGAGGAAGTTTTATGGAGAAGTGTTTCTGTCAGCTTCACGTGATTTTAACGATCTAAATCGGAGAGAAAGTTGGCAGAATTCACTAACCATAAGTGTAGAATAGCCTAGAGGAACAGTTGAAGTAAAGATAAATGGGTCTGTGAGGGTGCATTTATCATGGCTGGTCCAGCTGCCCATCTTGTTGGCTAACTCTGTTGCTGTGAGAGCAGATATTGACATTTTGCTCTTTTGAGATTGAACAGTAACATGTGAAGTGTGAATGTGGTGTAGTTAACTGTGCATTGCATACCTGTGAGGTGTGAATGTGGTGTAATTGACTATGCATTGCAAACCTGTGAGGTGTGAATGTGGTGTAATTGACTATGCATTACAAACCTGTGAGGTGTGAATGTGGTGTAATTGACTATGCATTGCAAACCTGTGAGGTGTGAATGTGATGTAAATGACTATGCATTGCAAACCTGTGAGATGTGAATGTGGTGTAATTGACTATTCATTGCAAACCTGTGAGGTGTGAATGTGGTGTAGTTAATTATGCCTGGCAAACCTGTATAGTTGGTGTAGCAAACTGCATCACAAAATTGTGGATGAAGATGTGGTGAACTATGCATTGCAGTGATATTCTCTTTATATTTGTAAAATGAAATTGATGACTGGGGCACAGCTGATAGCTGTGTCTGGTTCGAATAAAGAGGTATGATCATATGATACAGTTTGTAGCTCTAAAACAACAGTCCTCTCTGAACATTCGAGACACTTTCCTAGTTTTAAATTAATATGTCTCCACTGTAGATTTAAACCGTTGCCAGTAGTTAGGTAATATTTGCTATCACAGCCTCTCAACATAGCTTTTTCTAACTTCAAAAGTTAATTTCATTAATCACATATGACATATACCAAATGGCTGCTTATTTCACAAAGAAATCATTTTTGCTAAATTGTTAGCATTTCTTGTGATTCTCTGTAACAGTTCAAACTCTTCTTCCGACAATGTTCATCACACTTTGAGTGGTTGAGTACGTTCACACTGGGCGAAGCCATTTATCATAAGACATAAGCATAATGTGGTATAGAAGCTTTGTGTTGGGGTTTGAGGAGGCTTCAGTGACAAACTTGGAGGTGTGAGTAAATCAAAGTATTATGCAACAAAACTTCAACAAATTTGTGAGAGAGCAGGAAGTTACTTATTCATATAAGTCCATCATGTTAAAGGTTTGCAGTAGTGAAATAAAAATTAAAAACAGTGGGAAACAAACATCCAGGGAATAAATTAGATTAGATTAGATTGGAAAGCGGATGAATTGACACAGCCATTTCTAGGTTTGCAGCATATTTTATTGTCTCACACGAACATGAAGGGAAATGTAAGATTAATATACAATAGTGATTTGGTTAACAAAATATTTGTGACATTGACCCATTTTCCTACCTATTCTACCATTTCGTTTTTCTCCTGAAAAACTCCAACCTCCATTGATAGTTACTTGCTCCAAGGTTATAACATTTAATCAGTTCATCAATTGATTGAATAAATCTTTGGTAGCTATGTGTAAATTCATTGCTTTTAATTGCCTGCAAGTACATCATGTTCCAAATTGTTATTTCTGTCTCCCAAAACACGTTTGGCTACAAGATAAAGAATTATGCTTTCAATCCCCACACATTGCTGTAGTCAGTTATATCTACTGAGTACTCATCATCAGTGGCATGTCAACTTATCCACAAATCTGTAATAAATCATACCCTTCATGCCATCATGACCCCCTCGTCCTTCCCACCTCTCCTTCTCCATCCTCCTCTCCTGATTAATTGTAAAATTCCTGAGTCAATGGGTCAAGCCAGCATCATTGTTCTGGTTCCGGCCAGCATCATTGTTCTGGTTCTAGCTAGCACCATTGTTCTGGTCCCAGCCAGCACCATTGTTCTGGTTCTAGTCAGCACCATTGTTCTGGTTCTAGCCAGCACCATTGTTCTGGTCCCAGTCAGCACCATTGTTCTGGTTCTAGTCAGCACCATTGTTCTGGTTCTAGCCAGCATCATTTTTCTGGTTCTAGTCAGCACCATTGTTCTGGTCCTAGCCAGCATCATTGTTCTGGTTCCAGCCAGTATCATTCTGGTTCTAGCCAGTATTATTGTTCTGGTTCTAGCCATCATCATTGTTCTGGTCCTAGCCAGCACCATTGTTCTGGTCCTAGCCAGCACCATTGTTCTGGGTGTAGCCAGCACCATTGTTCTGGGTGTAGCCAGCACCATTGTTCTGGTTCTAGCCAGCTTCATTGTTCTTGGTGTAGCCAGCATCATTGTTCTGGTCCTAGCCAGCATCATTGTTCTGGTTCTAGCCAGCACCATTGTTCTGGTTCCAGCCAGCTTCATTGGTCTGGTGTCTAGCCAGTCCAAACTGACCCCCTTGAGTGGCTATTCAGCCCTTTATATAAGCTACGTATTTGTGCCTTAAGCTGTCTGTGGAGAGGTGTGTCGCCTACTTTGTGAACTTGTTCCAGTCTCCTGTGCTTGTTTGTGTCATCCTCATGTTTCACACTAAACCGGTCACACCCTGTCATAAATTTATCCATGGTGGTCGTCGTAGCAACAAAAGAAGGTGCACGTCAGAAGGAATGGCAATGATATTAAAAATATTTGAAATACAGTCGTTGATGCACGATTCCAGCCTCTCTAACAGTTTAAACTTTCACCGTCCTTTGCTCAGGTGAGACTGTAAGGCAAATTCCGGGCCTGGAGGGCAGGTATCGCTCTTACCAGATGCCGGTGGCAGTTCATGATGATGTGAGACCTGCTACAGGAATCACAGGTGAGGGGGTTACCTTCAGGGATAGTGTACAGGAATCACAGGTGAGGGAGTTACCTTCAGGAATAGTGTACAGGTTCTGTTAGCCTAGATTGAGGGGGAAGTACAGGTGTGCAATACTTACCATGGTTGAAGATATAAGCAGAAAGAACTGGAAAGTGACTCTGTCTGTGGGAAAGGTATTTGATGGAGTACAGGAAGTGGTAATATTGGGACAGGGAATGATCAATCGATCGATATATTGATTCAATTTGATAAATCCCTCAAGTTAATTTGAAATACACCAAAACTAACATATATTCGAAAGAAAGTAAAAATGTACAAAAGCAAAAAGGGAGACAGTATTAAAAGAGATTGGATAGTCTTTGATTTGTATGTGTTTAGTTGTCCCTGACCTGGTGTAGCATTATGGGTATTATAGAGCATGTTTTATCTACTCAAACTGGCTCACATAGAAAGTATGAAACAGGGATTTCAGTGTGATATAGAAGACTTATTGAGTTAACAAAAGAATGTGAAATTGAAATGAAGAAGTCAAGAGAGCTGAGGAGAAAGAGGAGGAGTAGAAAGAGGAGAGGGTTTGGAGGTGAGGTTTTATGGTGACAATTATAGATGAGGCTGTGTCTCAAGTGCAGAAGAGGGAGAACTTTAAATTGCATGTGATCATGATCAGATGTAGCACACAGCAGACTGAATTGTTGACTTGTGCAACAGATTCTCAAATCATAGAGCAGTTCAGCTAGTTATTGTACATGTGTACATACCATTCAGGTAGTTGGCTCATAACCTAGTTTAGGTGATAAAAATGACATCTATTGTGCATAAAATAATGGACGTATGTTCTCCATTTAAACCTATGAAATATTTGTAAAACAAAAGTTTTTTTAATGTACAGTCCTCCCTGCCCTCCCCCTCCCCCTCCCCTCCCTCCCCCTGTCCGATACTTATGTACAGTGTATTTACACCTAATCTGATGTCTGTCTGGCACCCTTCACCTCTCCTATGTGCTAGTAGAAACTAATATTTAAATGTTGCTTGTGATAGTGGAACACATTGATAGCATCGTTTAGGCCGGTCAGGTTTTTGCCCCCAACCCCACTAGCCCTCAACCCTCCACTAATTCGAATTTGCATCTGACACCTGTCTTGTAACGCATGGTAAATGTACTATGTCAAAAATAGAGAATTTGGTTGAGTTTAATATCGGATTGATAACAGTTAACACGGGAGAGATTGTATTTAGTGACACAATATAGTGTAAAATCACACAGAAACATTTGGTACATAAACAAACTGATACTACCTTGAAAGGGTGTATGCCATAAGCCTTTATATTTATTTGTGAACAATACTACTTGAGGTGAGGGCGCTTCAGAAATATGGCAGTGATAAGATTTCAAAATTCTATTTGCCCACAGACACATCCAAACAAGAATAAGGGTTTTTGTTAATAAACAACTTCAAGAATAACATTTGCAAGCATTAACATTTACTGACATCAAACTAGGTCAAACTCTGTAAATATGTTGATCTAAAGACATTGTTCAAAATACCATTATGTGTTTCTTAGCATTCTCTACTCTACAATTTTATATTCAGGGTAAGATTTACCTATTTGTCGGGCAATGGGCCATGCATAAATTTTGGGGCCAGTATTCGAAGCAGGTGATGTGTTTAAATTTTGATCCAGAAGCACAGTTTAACATGTACGGTGCTTGTACCGTGGGTGCATTGTAAAGATCTCATTCATATATCTAATAACCCTATAATATGGAAAGTAATATGAACAGGCAGCATTAACAAAATTATATTCAAAAATTATTTTTTGTAAATATTTTGTTAAGTCACATTTCCAATTTTTTTTTTTTCCTTTTGATTGTTACCTTCTTTTTTCTTCTGGGCCCTCTAAATCAGGAGCCGTGGGCCCGGTCTCATCTGGCCCAATGGTCAATCTAGCCCTGTTTTATGTAATGCTACAGTAGCACAAAGAAAGAAAGAAATTGTCAGCTATGCAGTGACAAACATAAAATTAAAAAAAACATAATAATGCTAAGTGACATCATTAGGAACTTTTTCTTGCACTGTAAAGTGACCTTCTTGTGTGTTGTAATACCAAGAAGGTTTCATCATGGTGCCATATCAACCTGGAGGCTTGAAGACATTTTACACTAATGTCATGAATACATTTTTGTAGTCTTCAAGCCTCTACATCACATTATATGTTATCGTTAATAATTAATATGTAGTGTACTTCACGTGGCTGTTTGCATCATCTAGGTATTATGCCTGGTATCTTTAGAGTGTCACTCAAGGACAGACCACAGTATCGCAAACTAAGACACCTTGTAATTGTTTCTACAACAAGTGAACATTTCCTCATCAAGTAATCACATTTAATGGGGGAAAAAGAACAAAGGGTTTACAGGTTTTCTTCATCATTGTGTGAAGTCAAACTTGGCTATTCAAGGTTATGAACTGCAACGTTATCGAATTTATGAGAATTGGAATATAGCACAGTTTTTCCAAATTTAGCCAGTTTCAGGCATGTTTGTGGTTTAAAAACAAATATCGCTGGTATTGCATTGCAAACTGTTATGCAATACTGGAGATATTGCTATGCAGAATGGACAAATTGCTAAGTAATAAAATGGACATGTTGCCATGCAAATTGACAAATTGCTATTCAAATCAAAATTGCTGTACATACAGAAATTTAAGACTAGGACTTTATTCTCCTGTAAGCCTTCTTTGCAAGTTCTGAGAATAAGACAATCTTTGGCTAGTAAGCAATTTAAACTAAAGCGACAAGACGTGTTGAGATTTCTCCTGATTAATGCAGTCAGAAGTTGGCATAATTTCATAACAATTCCAGTTTGGTTTATCCTGGTTGTAGAATTGTCGATCAGTAAATGCTGTCCATACGAGGAACTGAGGGTAGCTACTGTATTGCTCCAGCCTCTCTGGATAGTGGTCATGTAACTTTCAAATATTAATTTCATTTTTTTCAGTTCAGCATGAAAATACAGAAACCACTTCTTTGGTTTTACTGTTTAATTTAAGTAAATTCAATTTACATGCTAAGAAAGAATAATTTTTTTGTCATCATATTGACTGTTTTGTAAAGCAGGAGAATCATTTTGATGTTTTTTTTGTTATTTTATTTTAGGAGCCGGTGCTCTAACCGCTAGGACTCCTTCCACCACCCATCCACTGCTGGTTCGAAACATGTCGGACGATACAGCCAGTACTTCCCAGGGCACAGCTCCGATCAGGAACCTGCCCAGGGGAGGTAGGCAGAGGTTGCATGTCCGTCCAGGGGCCAGCAACTCACAGATGGTTCATATTTACCATTCAGGAGCTCACAGGCCGCTAAGTGTCTCGGCAGTCTTACGGTAATTGTGATTAAGCAGCCAAGCACAGTGCTCCAAGCTTACATGAACTGTCCGTAGGGATATTGTGATATCTGTGAGGTAGACCGTAGACACTGGGGTTAAATGTTACTGGAGCTGCTTGGGTGGTGAACATTACGACGACAACGTACAGTAAACAGAGTTTTGGAAAGCACGTTGCTGACATTAATGGAAAGAAAATATATTTGCAATGTGCATTCCTTCTTTGAGAAAAGCATTCTCTTTGTTTTCTCGTCCAATTAATACATTTTGACTCACAACGAGGGTGATTGGTTACTAAGACCAGCATATTGATTCTGGTATTTTGCAAGTTGAGCAATATCGAAATATACCATTGGCCATCATTTTATCAAAGGTGATTTGATGCTTGAGCTCAGGAAAGTTCTTGGAGTCAGTTTCATTTAGGGTATGAACCAAAGAAACTATGTATAAATATCATAGTTTTTACTTCAGGTAGCAGTTGGAGGTTTATTACCATCTAAAAGTGTGCAGTAGTCATGTTAACTCTATTTGTAAGCATGGTGTAATGTAAACCCATGATTGAAAACAAGGTGGAAATTGAAAACACAGTTTCATTTGGGGTATGAATATAGAACCTTTGTGTACAATAACATAGTGTTAACTTCAGGTAGCATTCACAGTTAATAAACATACACTAATCAGTTAAACGTATATGGTAGAATGTAAACTGTATTTGAGAGCATGGTGTAATGTAAGCCATGATTGAAAACGTGGTGGATTGAAAACTATGTCTGAAAACATTGGATGTAAACCATGCTTGAAAGCAAGCATGGTGGGATGTTCACTGTGCACGGTGTCTGAAGTAGGTGGAGAGTGTGACTCATGTTTTGAAAGCATAGTGTAATAATATGCACCATGTTTGTTTCTTTATAAGGTTACTGGGGATGTCCTCTAGTAGTGATGTAGTTCAAGTATCCCAGACAGGCAACCAAACCAGAGTTTACGTCAGTAACTCCAACAACGAACTCGGGGGCACCAGCTCTCTGGCTGATGACATCCTCAATCTAGATGATGGCACCAGAGAGGTAAGAGAAGGGGACGGAAGGGGAAGGAGCAGGAGTGGGAAGGGGGCAGGAGTGGTTGAGAGAAGGGGGAAAGAGCGGGGGTGGGAAGGGGAAGGAGCGGGGAGGGAAGGGGAAAGAGCAGGGAGGGAAAGGGAAAGAGCGGGGAGGGAAAGGGGAAGGAGCGGGGGAGGGAAGGGGAAGGAGCAGGGGAAGGAAGGGAAAGGAGCGGGGGTGGGAAGGGGTGGAAACTCGAGGGGAAATAGCGTGGGTGGGAAGGGGAAGGAGCCGGGTGATAAGGGGAAGGAGTGGTGAAGAGGAAGGAGCGGGGGTGTGATAGAGTCAAAGGAAGATGAAAGAAAGTGAAAAGTGAGAGTTGGTTGAAGGATTGGTCTCACACCTGGAGATGATAACAGATAGTGTTTGCACCATATTAAGTGAAATAGACAAATAAGGTAAACTCATAGGATATACAAATATTATCACTTTCGCAAGCTTCTTCCCTGTCCATACTCCTAAAGCTTCCAGAACTCTAAGACACAGTACTCAAGAATTACTTCACCGGTAAATCACCTCTAATATTCCTTTTCCAGACCTTCCGTGATGGCTATATGAGCAACCCTGACCTTTCATCCAATGTTACTCCCGTCTACAAACGGTGGGATGAAGAAGCTTCTATTCTGGATGGGGAGAGTATGTTTGATTGTGTAGAAGGTGAATATTTGTGGACCGGAGCAGTCAACATTCATTATCAATGCATAATGTAGCATCAGGATGTTGTGTTTGTCTCATTTTAATTGCTTCAAAATGCAATGTTTGAAGCCATAACATTTGACTTAAAAGTATGAATATAATGGAGTTTTGAACATGTATGAACTCACGATGAATAACTGACAAATATTTATATTCTTGATGGCAGGGACAGTTTGACCATATAGTTTCCATTTCAGTACATTCTGGCAATCTCAGATATATTTATAGTTTTTTTACTATTATAACATTTCTGTTATGGTGAGTTGTCGTCATTTGGCACAGGAAGAGTAGTATGTACAAAGGAAGGAACACAAAGATTTTATTCATATACTGTGTGAAAGAAAGAATACAAAAAATCCCTTGATGTTTTAACTTAGGAACAGTTGGTATAATGAAACACAGCGAAGACCATAACTGCAACCTTCTGGTTATGCTTAACACTAGTTCAGTCAGTCTTAGCAAGAATCTCTCCCTCTTTTTTATGTCCAAACAGCTTTAAAGAGACCAATCATTGAAGTCTTGGAGAATAGACGGGACCAAGAGATAGCTGAGAGGAAAGAGAAACTGAAGAAACAAGCGGAAGAAGATGCCAAGAAGAAAGTGGAGGAGGCCAGGAAAGCGACTGCCAAGGCGTTACTGGGACACGGGAAAAAGAAAGGCAACGGGGTCGCTGCTGAAGCTACCAAAGCTGCCTCTAAGGAGGCAGAGGAAGAGAAGATGGAGGTAAATTTAAAATATTCATTAAACAGAAGGAGAAAAAAGGGAATATAAATAAATTACAGAATTTGCAATGGTCTCTGTTTTGGTTTGCATCTTCTGTGTTAAAAGCTGACTATCTTGAATCAGGAAACTTGAGAGATTACTATCCCTGCTCTCAGTGTAATAGGTTTGTCCGGGTTACTTTGTAGAGAAGCCTGTTTCAGAAAAGATTCGGGTGGTCTCTGATTGTGAGCATGGAAACATTTAAAAAAAATTGTGTTATGACAGAGCTTTTCATTTTGAAATATTTTAAAAAATGTGCTACTTTTTGGGTATAAGCTAATGTCAAATATATGTAAAATATATCACTATTTGGTAACATTAACACAGTGCTTTAAAGATTATCAAATAACACTTTTTTTTACTTGGAAATGTTTTTAAACATGGAAATGAATATGGATATATGAGGATGGTACAAACAAGCTAGATGTTCATGTCTGCACAGTCCTAAAACTTAAACTTATACATGCTGCTGTAAATAAGCAGCAATTTCGTCAGGTTCCTATCTGGGCCGTTTCGTTCACCACGCTATAAAGCGCTATATTGGGTAGTTTTCATTGATTGGAAATGTCCATTGCAAAAAGGGGAAAGGAAGCATTTTGCATAGTAGCTTTGCATGCATTTAGAAAGAGGTATGAAATGGTGATTGATATATTAAAGATGGCAAAAAAAATCTATCTTGATTAAATAGATCAGTGACAACGGAGAGAAGACAAGCGGGGAACCATCCAGTGGAACCAGTGAAGAAGCCTCGGATACTGTAACACCTGCAGCTCCAGACTCATGGGGTAAGCCACGAGATTCAGTAAATGCCAGAAGCTAACCCTCTTCCCTTTCCCCCTCCCCCCCCCCCTCCCCTCCCTCTCTTCCTCTACCCCTCCTGCACCTTCTCCCCTTTTCCACACTGGACGACGTGTCTTCTAGAATACAAAA
>JAAAKB020000013.1:550808-567459 GCA_010014835.2 Apostichopus leukothele | reverse complement strand
CCTTCCTGCCCTTCTGTTTCTTCCTTTCCTTCCTTCCCTTCCTTCTCTTCCGTTCCCTCCCTCTCCTCCTCCTCCTCCCCTCCCTCCCCTCCTCCCCCTCCTCCCCTACACCCTTTCTGTCTTCCCTGTTGCTGTTGTGTAATCTTGCTGTTGTGATGTTGCTCATGTTTTGTTCTCTGTTTGCTTCAGTCCTATGGAGACATCTACAGCTGAGGGAGATGATACCAGTGTTGGACCTCTCACCACCACATCAGATGTCCCTTCTGTTGCTGCTGGTGAGTTATTGTAAACATAAAATAGTGAAGGACAGACATTTTAGAGAAGGAAAGAAAGAAGGGTAATGGGGGCAGGAGGGAGGATTAAAAAGAAAGATAACAGCTGATATGACTTTTTTTCTTTTCTTATTTTAGTTATCACAACCACTAACAGTGCTGCAGAAGGTGCATCTGCAGGTGCACCGACTGTCCCCACCTCTGCTGCCATCACCAGCACCCAGTCCGAGACCCACCCTGCCACCTCGACTATCCTCTCTACCGTCACCACCACCCAGTCAGGACCCCATCCTGTCTCAGCCATCCTCTCTACCACAGGCGAGGTCACACTGAATTCTCTCCTGTCGGGCACGGCCAGTAACGTCGGAGCAGCTAGCACTACCCCTCTACAGACCGGGGATCGTGTCATGGCAGAGAGTGCCCTCGTCAGTGGTACGCCAACGACTGGGTAAGGATTGAAACATTGTCAAGCAGCAAACTTTGTCATGAATTTTAGATCTAATATACCTTACATCTTGAATAGAAAAATCTGTCATTTAGCTCACGTGATCTTGCAATGATTTTAAGCAAACAAGAACATGTTGAAAGGCAGTTGGGGATTGGTCAAGGTACTGGTCAAGGTGCACTTGGAAAAGTTACGTTCTGGTAGGGAGTCTTAACATCATCAGTCAAGGTTGGAATGTCAACAAATAAGGTCAACAACATCTTTGCATGGCTATTTACCCAATGAGGGATTTAAAAAAAACTTTGAAATCAATCAAACACTGGCCCATGTGAGATATCTGTACCCCTTTGCAAGGCAGATCATGAAGGATATTTGATGGTTGACCCTCTAATCAACATGAATTTGTGTTACAATGATCTGAACAACAAAGTTTGGTGATCAGAGAGATTAAATAAGAAGGGAAGGAATAACCAAGTGCACTTTCTCTTGAAAGAACTTATTGTCTTCCTGACAGCTGCAAGGAGGATAGTTGATCTTGTCTGACAATGCATTTAGACCTCCCATGCCACTGGGAAATTCATAAAATTTAGCTCGGATAAGAAAAACCAAACTTCAGAAATTTGAATGATGTCTCTCCCCCCCTCCCGCCCCCCTCCCCTCTTTTTCATGTCTTGTGTACTACAGATGACATTCTCTTTGACTATGTTTCACACACAGAACTGGTACAGATGCAACTGAGGCTGCAGTCGCACCAACTCCAGGTATGAGATGAAAGGGTCATAGTAATTATGCAAATATGCATATAAATATGCTAGAAAGTATCATCAAAATGGTCACTCGTGCGCAACGATAAACGAGCATCGTACCAGCACCGTTAAAACTTACCCCCTCTTCGAACTATTTTATCCTTCAGTTTATCGTACCTCAATGGCTTGGAATGGAGCTTCGGGTTGAAACTTCATTGTGATGATGAAATTCTCAGACTTGGGGAAACCTATATCCATGAACTTGAAGATAAAGAAAGGAAAAGATATGCTCACTTTTAAATCAGTTGTACGATACTCTGCTAGGATGATGGGATACATTTATTTACTGTCATCTACCTGCTTAAAATAATTCCAATATTTTGCCAAGGTTTGAATTTGCAGAATCATGGCTGTTTTCAAAAGGGATTCGTAGTCTATAGTAGGTCTACTCTGTAATATAGCGAACCCTTACGTGTGTTGCATGTCATCGAATCGTAACCTTGACCTTTGACATGAACAGATTAGATTCATAATCTGAAACGTAATCTCAAACCCTTAATATTGTAATCGCACTTCAGGATCTGCTGAGAAATAAAATTGATTTTGGATTTACATCATTCTTGAACATAGAGAGCCTGTTAAACGTGTTTGCAGACTTCATGAAGGAACTGAGTATGAAACTTATAAGAGAAGGTAGTACATTGCAGTTCCTTGAAATGAGAAGTAAATATTTTAAATATCTGCTGAAGTAAAAGAGAGAAGATATTAAATTGATTTTCCAAAGCTTTAACATAAGGAAATCACAGCAGGGAAGTAGTAATTTCTGTGATGGTTTTTGTTTAAATATTTTTTCATTATTATTTTTTTATTTTAGTTTACCGCTGTGTGTAAATCAGAAATAATTGTTGGAACAAGGCATGGTTCAGTCATGTATTTGGTTAATCTGTCTTGCTCTCTCTCTGTACTAAAGTTGTGCCAAAGTAGAAACAATTCAAGACAAGTCTCTAGGTATTTGCACCAGAGAAAGTAGTAAATTTGCATCCTGTCAATGACATCACTTGATTTAATAAGTTTCCATGGCATGGAATGTTGAGTTCATAATTCTCCAGACAGGCTTAGTAAACTTTTATCGTCAATTCTTTGTGACCCCTGGAAATCCTGTTTCCTCTCATGTAATTCTGTTTACCCTGGTTTAGGAGACCTGGAACTTCCAGAGGGAGTGGATCCATCGTTTTTAGCAGCCCTTCCAGATAATATCCGACAGGAGGTCCTCCAAGAGCACCTCGGCATCCAGAGTAATGCGTCTTCATCGGGAGCTCCGAAACCAGCCACGACATCGGCTACGACGGGATCTACCGACACCCCCACCAGCAGTCAGGTGGACCCAGAATTCCTTGCGGCTCTTCCTCCACACATTCAGGAAGAGGTATATTACCATTGCAATCGTTCATGGTTGACCCTACCCTTAGGACATGGTGCACCATTGTTTATTGTTTTTGTTTTTTTGGGCTGTACCACTTCACGGTGGAGAGCTGAGATTCACAGTATTTTGTCATCAATTATGGTTACAGCTGCAGTGAGGTTTATTAATTAGTAACCTTTCATTCGAATGACCTCAAATCTTCACTGTTGGTAGCGTGGTTTTTGGAGGTAGGCGTAGTATCAAGTAAATCAGCGTTAGTGTAATGAGAAGTTAAATCTATGAACCACTTTACATCTAGCTGAATCCCAGGATATATACCTTGGTGTCAACCATGCATCTCTCCAAGGCATTTCAGGAATGTTATGGTCTCTACGATTTTCCCTACTTTATGGCGAGATCGTTACTGTCTTGCATAAGAAGTTGAATGGATGAGCAAAAGATTGCATTCAATTTTATTCAATTATTTCCAGCTGTGGTGCCTTTATTTCACTAAAACCCAATGTTATCGATACATTCAAATATTAACTTGATTAAAAAAAAGTTTGAGGCATCCATTGATCACTTAAAAAAAGTTACAAATGCATTGATGTTGGCCACTAAAGCGTGTTGAGACTTTGAGCGTGTTTGACAGTCATTATGTCTCTCTACCAATGTTTGAGTACCTTTGAATCTTTCTTCGGACAGGTCTTGGCTGAGGAGAGAGCCGAGCAGCAGCGTCTGCAGCAGGCCACCCAGCCTCCGTCCACTGCGGCAGCTTCAGAACCGATGGACCCTGCGGCGTTCATCCAGACCCTCCCTCGGAGCCTCCGTCAGTCTGTCCTGTCAGACATAGATCACAGCATGCTGGCTCTGCTCCCTGCAGAACTAGCCGCTGAAGCACAGGCTCTCAGACTGGAGTGTGCTAGAGTCATCAGGAGGAGGCAGCTCCTGCAGGAGAGGAGAATACGGGAAACAGGGAGTAAGTCCACTGCTGATAATGTCTATGCACTGTTTCTGTTGGTACAGATGGTACGCAAAATATGTAGGCTACTCTTGGTACAGATGGTATGCAAAATACGTAGGCTACTCTTGGTACAGATGGTACGCAAAATATGTAGGCTACTCTTGGTTCAGATGGTATGCAAAATAGGCTACTCTTGGTTCAGATGGTATGCAAAATAGGCTACTCTTGGTACAGATGGTACGCAAAAATAGGCTACTCTTGGTACAGATGGTACGCAAATAGGCTACTCTTGTTACAGATGGCACACAAAATCGGCTACTCTTGGTACAGATGGTTCGCAAAATAGGCTACTCTTGGTACAGATGGTACGCAAAATAGGCTACTCTTGGTACAGATGGTACGCAAAATAGGCTACTGAAGACCTAGCCTCGGGGTTGATGGTTGTTTTTGGGAAGATTTTTCAAGCTCTGAAAACTGATAATAGCAATAATGTTGTGTTGCAACATAATATGGATAACATTTGTAATGCCACTGGCTACTGTAACAGATCAAAACATTTAAAAAAAAACATATCCAAAGCCACTTCAAAAATCACAGTCTGTCATTCAGAGAGTAAATTGTCCTTCTGTTTTAAGTCATTTCCAGTAGAATGTTAGACTCACTTTGTTTTCGGTGTTTGGGTGTTAAACAATATTAAATTTGAAATCAGAACAGGGGAACCCAGTCCAGACTTCACCTCTGATATTGAAGGGTTAGGTTATGCCAAGAATTCTGAGTCAGCATGAAAGCTGTTAATAACAACTCTGTCAGGTACATGAACAGTACACAGTCCAGGCATGAGCTTTTACCACGAATTTGCGGAATATTCGTTATTTCTTTTCTACCTCGGGGACAAAAACTATTATCCTAACACACAGTAGCATACGCAAACTGGAGCCTATACCACAATTTTTGCACAGTTCTGTGATTTTTTGTTACCCCAGGCTCATCCCTGACATTCTTTATAAGGTTTCAATGTTGGGGAATCGTTACAATATTAACCCTTGCTATTTGTCTCCCTTCAGGAATATCAGGAATTACTGGTCAGGGTTTGAATTATTACCGGCTGTCGTCACCCCGTAGGACCGGTGCCTCTTGGGCCAACGACTTTGCACACCGTCCTCAGTCCAGGCTAGGAACGAACATCTCTGGTCTGCAAGTACAGGGAAGGCAGCTGGTAGATCTGGAAGCGTTAACCTGCCTACTGGTGCTTCTGTTCCTTAACGAATCAAAACTTAATCTCGTCCGACTGTGGCGGGTGTTACGTAACTTGAGTTTCCACCCGCCCACCAGGAACTGGATTCTCATGTCACTGCTTAGCATCTTAGAGAAAACAAAAGCATGTAGGACAGTAGAGGGTACAAAGGGGAGCGATGTCACCAGCCCTGTCGGAGACATGGATGCCTCTTTTGTAGGAGGCAAAACTGCCGTAGTTCCATCTTGGCTGTCAGTCAGCATGGACGCAGCTTTGGGTTGTAGAGCGAGCATTTTTCAAGTTCAGCGTGGGAACCGCAAAGGTTCTGACAGGCAACCGGGTAGCGTCTACATCCATCCCCAAGCGGCCTCCATGGTCTGCCAGAACGTACTGGACACGCTCTACGCGCTAGCCGACGATTTCCCGCAACAGTTTATACCCGATCCCTTAGCGCACGCCAGGATAATGAAACAGAAGGACGAGTCGACGAAGATGGACACAAACGAATCAAATGAACCAAATCTGAACCCGGAAAGCGGTGCGATCCAGAAAGGAAGCCACCAGCGGTCGGAGCCGGACTTTTGGGAGCTGCTGGTGAAGTTAGACAGCACCAGTCATGGCAGGAAAGGCAAGGCTACGTCAAAGCCGACACTGCTGTTATCCGGTAAAGAGATCAAAGAGCCGTCATGGGAGGGCAGTCCTGTTGCTAGGTTACTAGCTATGCTCTCGCATCCAGTAGTCAAGAGGAGCACCGCGCTCACAGACAAGCTTCTGCATCTATTGACACTGGTCACAGCGTCCCTGCCGGACAAGGACAAGGAATCCAATTTAAGTAGTGCACAGAGGCAAGCTAGTTCAACCGTTAGGGTGAGTGGAGAATCCTTCATTAGAGGCTTTAGAAAAGAGAAAGGCAAAATGATGCGATGCTTTGATTTTATAATTTGCTATTGCTGTTGTTAACTCACAGTACATATAATGACTTGTTTGCATATATATATACATCATCACTGATGGTGGAATTTTTTTACTCTTGGACCACATAATACAAATGTTTGCATGAGAGTAGAGAGAAGGGAGAAGAGGGTGTAGATATGTCATAGATAGATATGTCAGAAGTTTCATGAGTAGTAAAATACTGTCTTGTGATCATCAAAAGTCATACATATTGACCTTCTCACTTCTGTCTCTCTGTAGCCCGGTGCGACGGCTCCGAGTGCAATGGCCATTTCTGTACCTTCTTGTCAAGCAACAGAGACAGCGGATAGTACACCAGCAGGTGATACCACTGTCCCCATGGAAACCTCTGCAACAGGTACTCGAAATGTATTTGATCGTAAATAGAGAGAAAAATAGACTTTGTTTGGCCAATATTAGGTGTAGTGAATTTTAGCAGTTATTGTGAATCAGTACTCAGTTTGCAGTCAATAAGTGGATAGATGTTCTAGACACATAAGGCACTGGAGCAATATGATGTAGCAGGTGGTTGTTGTAGTTCTGTGAGGTACACATCAGCTAGAGGTAGTGAGGGGATAGATGTTTTAGATCTTTTCTAAGCCCAGGTGCAATTTGAGGTAACAGGTGGATGTTGTAATTATGTGTGAATTTGTTCTAAACATGTCTTTCCTTGCAATGAAATAAGTGTAAAGTCAAACCAAAATTATAAAGTGCAAAGTTGAGAAGAAGTTTTATATTTTGTGTAAAGTTACATTTTGTACCATTAAATAATCTTTCAATAATGTTGCAGTAGTAGGCAAAAAGAGGAGAAATGTTGATAATTATTGGATTGCGCTGATGTTTTTCTATTTTAACAGATGACGGTGACTCTAAGAAACCCCAGTCAGAGGACGCTAAAGCAGAACCCAAGAAGGAAGGGAAACCACCAGTGGAGGAGAAAACACTGGTGGAGGAGCGTCTTCTTAAACTAGCGGTGGAGGTCAGTAGGCACATTAAGGTCATCTTTTACAGGAATTTTCAAAGCACTACAAAATTCGAATCAAGTTGCATGGGTACTGTAACCTATTCGATCAAGCAAAAAAAAAAAGGGGGTGGGGGTGTCAGGGGGAGGTGGAGCATGAATTTCTGCCTTTTTATAACAATTCATGTTTTACCTTTATTACGTTATTTTCTTTAGTAATGTTTATATGAAATTTAATATATTTCTAGTATGTTATTTTCGTACAAATTTGAAGAAAAAAAATAGTAATTTTTTTAAATTTGGGTAGGTTTTAACAACTCACACTTGTTCTGGAGATGGGCTGGAGGAAGCCACGACACTATTGATGCAGCTCTCTAGAAGTCACGCCCCCACCCGGGAGGCAGTCTTGAGGTTATTACTGAACGGTGCCCAGGATCTTGGATTTACTCTATGCAGGTAAAGATGGAGGAAGAATAATTAAAGCTATGTTAAGAGTTAAGAGAATTTCAAGGCTCTTAACCTTTCCAGATAAAATACGATACTACAAAAGTTGCCATCAGTTTTATATCAATAGATAGACAAGGTTTTACTTCAAACTATGTAACTGGGTAGTGTGGGTGGGGGGAGGGGGTAGGTGGGACAGAGAAGCAATTGAAAGCTAATGTGGTAGGTGTGAGAGTGGGATCCTTGTGACACAAAAGTTTCATTAGCAAGACAGGTACGTTTAATGAAACTGTCTGAAGAAGTAAAATCCTTTGTTGCATGGGTAACTGGTACGAAACGAGTCTGGACTACGTCTGGTTATTGATGCAGTTGTAAAACAGAATGAGTGTCTGTTGGATCCATTTTCAGAGTGACAAATTGTTTGCCACACCAGGGGGCAAGTCACTTGTCATTGTGATCACTTTTATCCGTGAGCTTAAAATGTTTGAATGTAATTATCGAGGACGTTTCATCTTGCCTTTCAAATCAATATTATAGCGACATCAACCAACTGAAAACGGAGGTGACAAGTTTCCTAAGGAAGCAAAGAGATCAGGAATCAACAGGAGAAGGAGGAGACGGAGATGAAGCATCTTCTACCTCCTCTGGAGCCACCCCAGGAATGCTGGTAGACAGATACAACCAGTCCAAGAAAGTGGTCGTCAGCGTCCCGGCCTCTGGATCTAAACGATCGGGCTTTGAGCTCCGACTTCCTTCCATGGTGTCGTTCACAGGCAAGACGGCAAACCAGACAGTCTTTCTGAGAATTCTGAAAGTTATCATCCAGCTTCGGGATCTGGCCAAGGTAGCGCCTGCTGCAAAGGCGAAACTTGCAAAACCTAGTGAGTGTTCCCTCTTAGTCTTCCATGATCGGTGTTTTACAGTGTAACTACGGAGATCAGATTTGAAGTTCTCTGGCAGAATCACAGTCAAGTTATTTGTGAAGGATAATTTTAGGAGTCGAAAGAACCAAACTAAATCCCAAGATTAATTTTTCATTCCTTTTTTCCTTGAATACAGTTGGAGAGTATTCAGATATGAGCAATGCTGTAGCTGCCTTAGCTAGGAACGCCAGTGAGATTATGGCCCAGAGAGAGACTGAGAGACAGTCTAGTCTAACATCATCAGAAGTAAGTTAAATCTGTGATAAGAATAAAATAGACTTCTGATTATCTCTACTCAGATATATATTAGAAAGTCATATCTGTGTGGATAGAAGTACACAAACAATGATCTTGGCTGTCCCAGGATGTTAGCTTTGATCTCACATGTTCATTAGCTGGTTAATGAATAAACATTTCAGTAGATAGCATCCTCTAGACTGCTATGACATAATATTGTTTTGATTAGAAGAGCCTGTCAGCCAACATGCCAGGTAACAATACAGAGCATGGCTCAACCTGTTATCTGTTGGCCAAAGTGTAACTGGCTCTTGCGCTAGTTATCTACACTCATTACTCTTTTTAATCCTTTCCAACTTTCCTTTCTCTTCCTCTTAGTTATGTTATAGTCTTGTGCCTTTGTTTAACATGTGTCTTTGTTCCTGCTATTGAATGGTTTGTGTTTTACGTTAACAAAGTCTTCAAATAGGTTTCTGTACAATCTGTGTATTTTGATACCGTTACAGACTGTCACAGCGTCCTCTGCTGGTGTGTCCACGAGCACCACACCAAGCGGTAGTGCCCCCACCACAAACTCTGACACGTCTGCCCCATCAGACACGAGCAGTAGTGCCATGGTCACACCGGTCTCCTCCGGCTCTGAGGTGCCCATGGAGGTGGATCCAGCTCCACCACCACCCTCTGATGTCATACCAGTACCCTCAGTAGCAACACCATCCTCATCAGTCCCATCCCAGCAGGAGAAGTCAGAGAAAAAGAGTTCGGAAGAGAAAGTTGAGGTATGAAATGTATTAACGAGGGGAAGAATGTATGTTTGTGGTATGCAAGCATGTGTTAATGAGCTAAATAGGACAAGATGGAACAGTGCCTATTAATTTCCTTCTTTCTTTTTGGGGGTGGGGGGTGGAGGAGGGGACAATTGATAGAAAAGGGTGCTGATAGAAGTATAGCAAAGACTACCTTCTGATGCTTTTAGGGTTCAATAGCCGACCCAACATTGGCCATGAAAACATATTCTTTACTCCAATAATGGAAATGTAAGTAATTATCATGTTGACAAATAAAAAGCACATCCAGATGAAGGCACTACTCTGTTGTATTTACTATATTGTACTGGACCAGCAAGGATAGAAAAAAATTATTTATTTTCTCAATTTGTCTCAGAGATATGTATCATAAGGTGAAAGACAGCAATATTATATTTTTCCTATATTCCTATATCTCGCAAACCCATGCACAAGTTAGATCCAAACCCTGGATTCTTTCAACTTTAATTTGGAATCTGTCTTGAATAATTTCCTTGTCCTCCCTTCCCCCCCCCCCCACCCTCCTTCACTCATAATTTTGTTATAATTGTTTCTCACAATGTATGCAAAGGTGATAGAAGCTTATCTCATTTATTTGTGTGTATGCCTAGTGTACTCTCATCACTGCACCGTCAAGGTTGAAAAATGTTTGACTGGTTTAATAGTATACAAATAATGAATGGTTATGAATGCAATAGTGCAAATATTTCATGAGTTGAAAGATGGAATGTTCCATTCAACGAGGCGCAGCCGAGTGGAGCAATTGACCAATCAAATGGCCGGAATATATTTAGGTGTTGTATAATAATCATTGAAGCATATTGATGGTCTTAAAAGCATTGTCCCCAAACACTGCTCAGAGGGGAAAAAATTCCAACAGACAGATCTAACCTGTTCTTCTATTTTTTTAATAAAGGAGAAGGAAGACGATTTGGAAAGGTTAAGTCTCTTGCTCGGTTTGGAAGAGTTATGGGAGACCCTGAGTGTCTGCTTGACGATGTTGTCCCAGACTCCAGACCCACATGCAGTCCTGGTCCTGCAACCTGCCGTGGAGGCGTTCTTTTTGGTTCACGCCTCGGAGAAAGCTGCTCCTAAGATTTCCGAGTCCAGTTCTCTGCTTCAGCCTCTCCTGGAGCCGTCATCGATGGCCTCATCCTCTCAACCGCTCACACCGAGCCTGGGGAACGTTCCTTCGGGATTCTTCTCGCGCGAAAATAGCGTAACGTCCATCGTCACACCCAACATGCCGCCAGACACCCAAAAATTCCTACAATTTGCTGGTGAGGAAAACTGGAAACTTTAACTTTTTTATGGTATAATATTATATAGATCCTCAACAGCTAAGAAGTTTTTCCTGTGAGCTGAAAATAACAAAGTGAAGGACATTAATTCTTCCAATGGGGGGTGTATCGTTAATTTAATTAAATTACAAAGCTGAAATGAAGAGTTCATCATAAGATTGATATTTGAAAGGAAAATTTTTTTTTTTGTGAAGCTCAGGTGTTTTCATTCGCATGTAAAGTAAAAACAAATGTATTTCAAATGAAGAAAAGTGAAAATAGGCTCGAGGCAGGTAGACCCCCTATTTAATGGCCTTCTTTTATTTCTTATTTACCTCGCAAGTCCTAGAAAATCCTTCTTTAATGTTTCATTTTTCTATAATTTTGATAAAATAAATACCTGGGATTTTTGAGGGGGAGTTCTGCTGCAGCCAACCCCCCTCACCCCACCAGCCCCCCTGTATACATCATAAATAAGCCTAAGCATCAAAGCAGGATGATAAACAAGTTGCCTATGTAGGTAACATAAAAAGGTAAGAGTATTTCATGAGTGGTACAGTAGGGTTTGTTAATCTTTGTCTTCTGTCTCATCTCAGACTTTGCTACTTTCCCGTTAGTTCTGACCCGTGCTCGACCTTCCAACTGAAACATCTTCTGGAAGGCCTGCTTCTTAGCAGTTTTTATGCGACTGTTAACAAACTGATAATAAAAATAAAAAGACCTTCACATGGGTGTGAATAAATTAAATCCTGAAAAGGATCAACTTATAGTTTGAAGTGAAATACTATATCTTGAAAACATTTTTCTCCTTCAAATCTTGTTTTTTCTTTTGCATAATTTTCTTTGCCGTCTCTCCGTCCCACAGAGAAGCATCGTAGCGTGCTGAACCAGATTCTTCGCCAGTCCACGGTCCATTTGTCCGAGGGTCCGTTTGCGGTCCTAGTGAACCATGTCAGGATACTGGACTTTGATGTCAAGCGGCGTTACTTCCGCCAGGAGCTGGAGCATTTGGACGAAGCCACGCGGAGGGAGGACATGGCCATTCACGTCCGACGGGAACACATCTTCGAAGACTCCTACCGGGAACTTCATCGTAAAGCTCCGGAGCATTGGAAGGATAAATTCTATGTGGTCTTTGAAGGAGAAGAGGGCCAGGATGCAGGCGGTCTGTTAAGGGAATGGTACCTTATTATATCTAAGTAAGTAAACCGTCACAACTTGTATTCACTTTCGTCAAAGAGTTTCTCAACTCGACCTTCTTTCTTTGTTCTTAAAAAGAAATGATTTGATGAGGCCTGGATTCCTAACTTGCAATGACAAAGTCACTCTTTGTGCATTGCTTGTAACATTTTATGTTTTAAACAAATTACAGTGATGTCTTGAGATCTGTCATGTGAGCAGTCTTTTCTTTGGTAATACTTTGCTGACCCGTCAAAACTTAATAGTATAGGAATATACTGTAATTGTCCTGACTGAACCTATTTTTAAGTTTTCACATATTTTGCAAAATGTCTTCCTCTGAGATGCTGAGTGCCAACCGCTTTAATATATAGGAAATGGTTGATAGAGATTTGGTCTCCAACAATAGTGCTGGATACCACAGTTAACAGAGCAGAGAACCTGTGATAAATGGACATATTTTATATTTTCAGAAAGGAAACTTCTTCCCTCTCTCAAAAATTGTGTGTCTGTTCCATCTGTTACTGGTTACTGATGGAACTTTCAGTGTTTGTACCCACCCCGTAGGTTTCTACACCCCCCCTCCTCCTCCCCCCCCCCTGAGCAGAGGACTTCTGAACTGTTGTTTTAGGGCAACTTCTTTGAGTTCATGAAGTTTTAACATTGCTTATTATATATTCTTATTCTGTTTTCCTCATCTCATGATAACAGGGAAATATTTAACCCCATGTACGCCTTGTTCCGGACATCACCGGGAGACAGAGTCACCTACATCCCCAACCCTTCATCTCATTGTAACCCCAATCATCTCAGCTACTTCAAATTCGTCGGAAGGATCATTGCCAAAGCTATTTACGACAACAAGTTGTTGGAATGTTACTTTTCAAGATCTTTCTACAAGCACATACTTGGAAAGGCTGTAACGTAAGTAACATTTTGTAGTAGCACGTAAGAGTGTTAGTTCTTTTTTCTTCATTGCAAGGTGTTGTTGAGTGTCACAGTAGCCAGCAGTGTGAAGAGCAAAAAACAGCTTGAGAAATGCTCTACATATGCTGTAACATGTTTGTTCTTGAATTGCTACATTGAGACTTTTTCTTTGTCACAAGTAAATACGTACAGCTAAACCCCAAATTATTCCTAATGCGGTTTGATATCCTTCTGTCACAAGGTGTACCAGAAGCTAAGCCTTACATGAAATTATAATGCCTGGCGCTAAGAAAGAGCTGAGTGTGGTGTGATTTGATTATCCTCCCGTCCACAAGGTATGCATGAGGATAAACCTGCAGTTTTAACACGTCAGTACCTTAGGCTGGGCTGGGCGATGAGAATGACGACGTCCATCTTATCTTGATTTGTTTTTGTATTCTCCTCACAGGTACAGTGACATGGAGAGTGAAGACTATGCATTTTATCAGGGTCTGGTGTTCCTTTCAGAGCATCACGTCTCTGAACTCGGTTACGAGCTCACATTCAGCACAGAGGTAAGCCAGAAGACTATAATCGTTTAGAGTTTTAGTTTATGGCAGCGTGAAGGAAAATTTGAGCTGTGCAATCGAGACAAAAAACTTTCTAGAAAGGTCTGAATTTTTTTTAAAAAAAGACTAATATGATATTCCAAGGAATGTTTAGATACCAGTGTTCAGTAATAAATTGCAAACACTATTCTTTTCACTGTGTATCAACGGTTAGACAACGAAGGATCGTTGACAAATTTGTAATACATTGCAGACATGTTTTTATTTTGTTTTGATTTTGACATTGCTTCTTGAGGACCTGACATAATTGATCTGTGTGCTAGATTACACAGACCAGTCACTGATGTACCTCGAATGTTTTTAGACAGCAACAATGGTTTTTTGAAAGAACTCTCATGTATGAGAATTAACTACGTGCATCACTCAGGGCATCACTTTACAAGTTAAAACAGTTTTGCGACACTTTGACAAGGTAGGGTGAAAGTAACTGCAACATAGGACTGTCATATAGAGATTATATTAAATCAGGATTACGTTTCATTCACAGATCGAAGAGTTTGGTGTCACTGAGACGAGAGACCTGAAACCAGACGGTGCCAACACTACCGTTACCGAGGACAACAAGCTGGAATACGTCCGTCTGGTCTGCCAGATGAAAATGACGGGTGCAATACGGAAACAGATCGACAGCTTCTTAGACGGATTCTACGACATCATACCCAAGAGGCTCATTAGCATATTCGACGAGCAAGAACTGGAACTGCTCATCTCTGGCCTGCCAACAGTCGACGTCGACGACCTCAAGTCCAACACAGAGTACCATAAATATCAGAGTAACTCCTTACAGGTACGTTATCCATGTCATTGTGTTACTGTGTGGTTCTGAAGAGTTTACAACTGTGTCTTAAGGTGCTCTTGTCGTCATGTAACCCTAAGATGGTTCCAACATCTTTAAGAAATGCTTTCATATAATACGTTTGTTTTCATTTTCCCTACTTTTATCCAGTTCATGAGACGAAAATTTAAATAAAGAGGAAATTGTGCTATTGATATGGAGATATTTGCCCATAGTAGTTGAAATTTGCAATTTTTGTTAAGCCAAAGTAAGCGTGATACAAATAAATTGCAAAGCTAAATGTGTCTTACTAGATAGAGGAACCTTAATACCGGGGAGTTTCAAATCAAATTTTCAATTCAAGAAACTTAAAGTTTCAAAGAGGGAGATGAAGGATTCACTCACTTGAGTTTATGTTACATTTGTCTTTGTCTTTAGTGCTCTAAGCATGAGCTATATTTTAAGGACTCCCCTGGCCTGTTTTTAATAGCCAGGAAGTTGATTGGCATGTCAATGTCCAATGTTTTTAATATGTTTTAATTTTCCCCTCAACCAGATCCAGTGGTTTTGGCGTGCACTCCGTTCGTTCGATCAAGCTCTTCGTGCCAAATTCATTCAGTTTGTGACGGGAACGTCCAAAGTACCCCTGCAAGGCTTTGGTTCTTTGGAAGGGATGAACGGCCCTCAGAAGTTCCAGATCCACAGAGACGACAGATCCACAGAGAGACTGCCGACCGCTCACACTTGGTAAGTTGTACCGTCGCAGTAAAAGCGGCTAGTTGCCTTGGTTACTGATAGCGAACAAATCTAATTTTTTAACTTCCATCCAAGTCAAGTCTTGTGACTGAATCTCTTCAAATTTATAAAAGTGTAAAGCAAATCATGCAAATTAAAATGTCGGATGAAGCAGCGTTATTGCCGTCCTCGTCGGTAATATCCTCTAAATATTTATATTTTGGGTTCTTTTGCAATGATTGATATTCATATCAAATGCCTTCTGACGCCCATTTCACTATATAATCCGTTACCTTAGACAATCTTCACATTTAGTGGAAGTTTCCCACGTTTCTTTCGATGGCGGTATTCTCTAAAGATGCTATCACTGTAGGTGGAACTGGCTTCGACTGGCAGTATCTATTCCAGTTGTATGGATGCGTACTCTCAAAAGGACAGTTGAGATCATCAACAACAAAAAGGAGTTTACCCCTGATCAACGTCGCGAGAGGTCCTACGGGGGGATAATAGCATTGTTTTTATAGAATAGACACTTTTTTTTTCTTGGGAAAGTTGTCTATTGTTCAGTCAAGGAGTTGCTGGTAAGTAAAGTATTATGTAATAACATTGTACAGAAGTTGAGATCATAGTCCATTAACCCGACCCTTACCTGGAATGTTTTGCACTTTCAGATGTAAGATATTTTAGCAGTTGTAGTGCGCGGACTTTGTAAAAGACAGAGACGTGTCGATTTTCCATTTTCTTTTGCTTTGTTTTCCTTTTCTAATTTAGTTTTAATCAACTGGACCTTCCAGCCTATGAGACTTACGACAAATTGAGGCAGATGTTACTGTTGGCCATAGAAGAATGTCCCGAAGGTTTTGGCTTAGCCTAGATGAAGCTCTGAACCCTCAGGGATAAAACCATTTAGGGGAAAAGTCCACGCATGCCCTCGTCTAGGTCAGAGGGAGAAAGGGGTCGTGAAGTCCCAACGGAAGTATGTTCCAAGTGGCCAGGATCTTGGTCAGAGATCTACACCCTTGGTCAGTTTGTGTGTGAGAAGTATGCATTCTGCATGACAGAATGTAGCATGCTTTAGTCATTTTCAGATTGTGAATAGGTTAAAATATTATTGTCTCTGTTGCCTTCCTTTTCTTTCTTCTTCTTCTTCTCTCTCTCTTTCTCTCTCTCTCTTTGTCATTTGTATTTCAGTTACGTTTAGTTTAAAACTTCATGGAATGATTTCAGAACTTTATAGGTTGTAGTATATTAACTAAAAGAACAAGTTTAGAGGAAAAAGTTATCGAGAATTGTTAACAGAGATATTTTTTCGCATTTTTTTCCCCTCCCGTATTCAGTTTATGTACACTTCTTGACTTTGTCAAAACCAAAGCCTGTAACATTCGATCGAGTACCGTTACCACGTATCCTCCATTCTCCATCTCCAACAGGTTTTTTTTTTTCTTTTTTTTTCAATTCAGAAAACTTGACATCTCTTCTTCTCTTTTGCAAATCACATTAAAATGTGATATCTTACAATACTGTGTGATGTTAACAGTATTATTTCTTGAATGAGAGCTGCTTATATAAAGGACCTCTGTATGTGGAACCTCAAAACCCCCACATCACCTCCCCACCCTCTACCTTATATATAGATATATATATATCTACCCCCTCCCCTTTTCCATATATATATATAGATATATATGGGCGATTCCATGGTAACTCGCATTACACTTTTTGCTGTTATTTTATAATCCAAGTGCTGTGGCTTGAATAT